>OX376710.1:780210-848084 GCA_947389935.1 Agrilus cyanescens | reverse complement strand
GTTGTTTAGGTCTAAACCCATGTAAAATGGGCCGTGGAATCGCGTGGAATAGGCAGATTTCCCAATGGACATCGTGGGAAGGAGATAATTACGAATTTCGTAGAACAGCTTTAGAGGCATTAATCGTACCAGATTGTAAGTTCAAATTAGGGACATTCGACGTTCTTTTGGAATAAACCCATGTAAAATGGGCCGTAGGAATCGCGTGGAATAGGCAGATTTCCCAATGGACATCGTGGGAAGGAGATAATTACGAATTTCGTAGAACAGCTTTAGGGGCATTAATCGTACCAGATTGTAAGTTCAAATTAGGGACATTCGACGTTGTTTAGGTCTAAACCCATGTAAAATGGGCCGTGGAATCGCGTGGAATAGGCAGATTTCCCAATGGACATCGTGGGAAGGAGATAATTACGAATTTCGTAGAACAGCTTTAGAGGCATTAATCGTACCAGATTGTAAGTTCAAATTAGGGACATTCGACGTTGTTTAGGTCTAAACCCATGTAAAATGGGCCGTAGAATCGCGTGGAATAGGCAGATTTCCCAATGGACATCGTGGGAAGGAGATAATTACGAATTTCGTAGAACAGCTTTAGGGGCATTAATCGTACCAGATTGTAAGTTCAAATTAGGGACATTCGACGTTGTTTAGGTCTAAACCCATGTAAAATGGGCCGTAGAATCGCGTGGAATAGGCAGATTTCCCAATGGACATCGTGGGAAGGAGATAATTACGAATTTCGTAGAACAGCTTTAGGGGCATTAATCGTACCAGATTGTAAGTTCAAATTAGGGACATTCGACGTTGTTTAGGTCTAAACCCATGTAAAATGGGCCGTAGGAATCGCGTGGAATAGGCAGATTTCCCAATGGACATCGTGGGAAGGAGATAATTACGAATTTCGTTAGAACAGCTTTAGAGGCATTAATCGTACCAGATTGTAAGTTCAAATTAGGGACATTCGACGTTGTTTAGGTCTAAACCCATGTAAAATGGGCCGTAGAATCGCGTGGAATAGGCAGATTTCCCAATGGACATCGTGGGAAGGAGATAATTACGAATTTCGTAGAACAGCTTTAGGGGCATTAATCGTACCAGATTGTAAGTTCAAATTAGGGACATTCGACGTTGTTTAGGTCTAAACCCATGTAAAATGGGCCGTAGAATCGCGTGGAATAGGCAGATTTCCCAATGGACATCGTGGGAAGGAGATAATTACGAATTTCGTAGAACAGCTTTAGGGGCATTAATCGTACCAGATTGTAAGTTCAAATTAGGGACATTCGACGTTGTTTAGGTCTAAACCCATGTAAAATGGGCCGTAGAATCGCGTGGAATAGGCAGATTTCCCAATGGACATCGTGGGAAGGAGATAATTACGAATTTCGTAGAACAGCTTTAGGGGCATTAATCGTACCAGATTGTAAGTTCAAATTAGGGACATTCGACGTTGTTTAGGTCTAAACCCATGTAAAATGGGCCGTAGAATCGCGTGGAATAGGCAGATTTCCCAATGGACATCGTGGGAAGGAGATAATTACGAATTTCGTAGAACAGCTTTAGGGGCATTAATCGTACCAGATTGTAAGTTCAAATTAGGGACATTCGACGTTGTTTAGGTCTAAACCCATGTAAAATGGGCCGTAGAATCGCGTGGAATAGGCAGATTTCCCAATGGACATCGTGGGAAGGAGATAATTACGAATTTCGTAGAACAGCTTTAGGGGCATTAATCGTACCAGATTGTAAGTTCAAATTAGGGACATTCGACGTTGTTTAGGTCTAAACCCATGTAAAATGGGCCGTAGAATCGCGTGGAATAGGCAGATTTCCCAATGGACATCGTGGGAAGGAGATAATTACGAATTTCGTAGAACAGCTTTAGGGGCATTAATCGTACCAGATTGTAAGTTCAAATTAGGGACATTCGACGTTGTTTAGGTCTAAACCCATGTAAAATGGGCCGTAGAATCGCGTGGAATAGGCAGATTTCCCAATGGACATCGTGGGAAGGAGATAATTACGAATTTCGTAGAACAGCTTTAGGGGCATTAATCGTACCAGATTGTAAGTTCAAATTAGGGACATTCGACGTTGTTTAGGTCTAAACCCATGTAAAATGGGCCGTGGAATCGCGTGGAATAGGCAGATTTCCCAATGGACATCGTGGGAAGGAGATAATTACGAATTTCGTAGAACAGCTTTAGAGGCATTAATCGTACCAGATTGTAAGTTCAAATTAGGGACATTCGACGTTCTTTTGGAATAAACCCATGTAAAATGGGCCGTAGAATCGCGTGGAATAGGCAGATTTCCCAATGGACATCGTGGGAAGGAGATAATTACGAATTTCGTAGAACAGCTTTAGGGGCATTAATCGTACCAGATTGTAAGTTCAAATTAGGGACATTCGACGTTGTTTAGGTCTAAACCCATGTAAAATGGGCCGTGGAATCGCGTGGAATAGGCAGATTTCCCAATGGACATCGTGGGAAGGAGATAATTACGAATTTCGTAGAACAGCTTTAGAGGCATTAATCGTACCAGATTGTAAGTTCAAATTAGGGACATTCGACGTTGTTTAGGTCTAAACCCATGTAAAATGGGCCGTAGAATCGCGTGGAATAGGCAGATTTCCCAATGGACATCGTGGGAAGGAGATAATTACGAATTTCGTAGAACAGCTTTAGGGGCATTAATCGTACCAGATTGTAAGTTCAAATTAGGGACATTCGACGTTGTTTAGGTCTAAACCCATGTAAAATGGGCCGTAGAATCGCGTGGAATAGGCAGATTTCCCAATGGACATCGTGGGAAGGAGATAATTACGAATTTCGTAGAACAGCTTTAGGGGCATTAATCGTACCAGATTGTAAGTTCAAATTAGGGACATTCGACGTTGTTTAGGTCTAAACCCATGTAAAATGGGCCGTAGAATCGCGTGGAATAGGCAGATTTCCCAATGGACATCGTGGGAAGGAGATAATTACGAATTTCGTAGAACAGCTTTAGGGGCATTAATCGTACCAGATTGTAAGTTCAAATTAGGGACATTCGACGTTGTTTAGGTCTAAACCCATGTAAAATGGGCCGTAGAATCGCGTGGAATAGGCAGATTTCCCAATGGACATCGTGGGAAGGAGATAATTACGAATTTCGTAGAACAGCTTTAGGGGCATTAATCGTACCAGATTGTAAGTTCAAATTAGGGACATTCGACGTTGTTTAGGTCTAAACCCATGTAAAATGGGCCGTGGAATCGCGTGGAATAGGCAGATTTCCCAATGGACATCGTGGGAAGGAGATAATTACGAATTTCGTAGAACAGCTTTAGAGGCATTAATCGTACCAGATTGTAAGTTCAAATTAGGGACATTCGACGTTCTTTTGGAATAAACCCATGTAAAATGGGCCGTAGAATCGCGTGGAATAGGCAGATTTCCCAATGGACATCGTGGGAAGGAGATAATTACGAATTTCGTAGAACAGCTTTAGGGGCATTAATCGTACCAGATTGTAAGTTCAAATTAGGGACATTCGACGTTGTTTAGGTCTAAACCCATGTAAAATGGGCCGTGGAATCGCGTGGAATAGGCAGATTTCCCAATGGACATCGTGGGAAGGAGATAATTACGAATTTCGTAGAACAGCTTTAGAGGCATTAATCGTACCAGATTGTAAGTTCAAATTAGGGACATTCGACGTTGTTTAGGTCTAAACCCATGTAAAATGGGCCGTAGAATCGCGTGGAATAGGCAGATTTCCCAATGGACATCGTGGGAAGGAGATAATTACGAATTTCGTAGAACAGCTTTAGGGGCATTAATCGTACCAGATTGTAAGTTCAAATTAGGGACATTCGACGTTGTTTAGGTCTAAACCCATGTAAAATGGGCCGTAGAATCGCGTGGAATAGGCAGATTTCCCAATGGACATCGTGGGAAGGAGATAATTACGAATTTCGTAGAACAGCTTTAGGGGCATTAATCGTACCAGATTGTAAGTTCAAATTAGGGACATTCGACGTTGTTTAGGTCTAAACCCATGTAAAATGGGCCGTAGAATCGCGTGGAATAGGCAGATTTCCCAATGGACATCGTGGGAAGGAGATAATTACGAATTTCGTAGAACAGCTTTAGGGGCATTAATCGTACCAGATTGTAAGTTCAAATTAGGGACATTCGACGTTGTTTAGGTCTAAACCCATGTAAAATGGGCCGTAGAATCGCGTGGAATAGGCAGATTTCCCAATGGACATCGTGGGAAGGAGATAATTACGAATTTCGTAGAACAGCTTTAGGGGCATTAATCGTACCAGATTGTAAGTTCAAATTAGGGACATTCGACGTTGTTTAGGTCTAAACCCATGTAAAATGGGCCGTAGAATCGCGTGGAATAGGCAGATTTCCCAATGGACATCGTGGGAAGGAGATAATTACGAATTTCGTAGAACAGCTTTAGGGGCATTAATCGTACCAGATTGTAAGTTCAAATTAGGGACATTCGACGTTGTTTAGGTCTAAACCCATGTAAAATGGGCCGTAGAATCGCGTGGAATAGGCAGATTTCCCAATGGACATCGTGGGAAGGAGATAATTACGAATTTCGTAGAACAGCTTTAGGGGCATTAATCGTACCAGATTGTAAGTTCAAATTAGGGACATTCGACGTTGTTTAGGTCTAAACCCATGTAAAATGGGCCGTAGAATCGCGTGGAATAGGCAGATTTCCCAATGGACATCGTGGGAAGGAGATAATTACGAATTTCGTAGAACAGCTTTAGGGGCATTAATCGTACCAGATTGTAAGTTCAAATTAGGGACATTCGACGTTGTTTAGGTCTAAACCCATGTAAAATGGGCCGTAGAATCGCGTGGAATAGGCAGATTTCCCAATGGACATCGTGGGAAGGAGATAATTACGAATTTCGTAGAACAGCTTTAGGGGCATTAATCGTACCAGATTGTAAGTTCAAATTAGGGACATTCGACGTTGTTTAGGTCTAAACCCATGTAAAATGGGCCGTAGAATCGCGTGGAATAGGCAGATTTCCCAATGGACATCGTGGGAAGGAGATAATTACGAATTTCGTAGAACAGCTTTAGGGGCATTAATCGTACCAGATTGTAAGTTCAAATTAGGGACATTCGACGTTGTTTAGGTCTAAACCCATGTAAAATGGGCCGTAGAATCGCGTGGAATAGGCAGATTTCCCAATGGACATCGTGGGAAGGAGATAATTACGAATTTCGTAGAACAGCTTTAGGGGCATTAATCGTACCAGATTGTAAGTTCAAATTAGGGACATTCGACGTTGTTTAGGTCTAAACCCATGTAAAATGGGCCGTAGAATCGCGTGGAATAGGCAGATTTCCCAATGGACATCGTGGGAAGGAGATAATTACGAATTTCGTAGAACAGCTTTAGAGGCATTAATCGTACCAGATTGTAAGTTCAAATTAGGGACATTCGACGTTGTTTAGGTCTAAACCCATGTAAAATGGGCCGTAGAATCGCGTGGAATAGGCAGATTTCCCAATGGACATCGTGGGAAGGAGATAATTACGAATTTCGTAGAACAGCTTTAGGGGCATTAATCGTACCAGATTGTAAGTTCAAATTAGGGACATTCGACGTTGTTTAGGTCTAAACCCATGTAAAATGGGCCGTAGAATCGCGTGGAATAGGCAGATTTCCCAATGGACATCGTGGGAAGGAGATAATTACGAATTTCGTAGAACAGCTTTAGGGGCATTAATCGTACCAGATTGTAAGTTCAAATTAGGGACATTCGACGTTGTTTAGGTCTAAACCCATGTAAAATGGGCCGTAGAATCGCGTGGAATAGGCAGATTTCCCAATGGACATCGTGGGAAGGAGATAATTACGAATTTCGTAGAACAGCTTTAGGGGCATTAATCGTACCAGATTGTAAGTTCAAATTAGGGACATTCGACGTTGTTTAGGTCTAAACCCATGTAAAATGGGCCGTAGAATCGCGTGGAATAGGCAGATTTCCCAATGGACATCGTGGGAAGGAGATAATTACGAATTTCGTAGAACAGCTTTAGGGGCATTAATCGTACCAGATTGTAAGTTCAAATTAGGGACATTCGACGTTGTTTAGGTCTAAACCCATGTAAAATGGGCCGTAGAATCGCGTGGAATAGGCAGATTTCCCAATGGACATCGTGGGAAGGAGATAATTACGAATTTCGTAGAACAGCTTTAGGGGCATTAATCGTACCAGATTGTAAGTTCAAATTAGGGACATTCGACGTTTTTTAGGTCTAAACCCATGTAAAATGGGCCGTAGAATCGCGTGGAATAGGCAGATTTCCCAATGGACATCGTGGGAAGGAGATAATTACGAATTTCGTAGAACAGCTTTAGGGGCATTAATCGTACCAGATTGTTTGTTAATTTAAGGGTGGTTGTGTGTTTTACGTTTGCAAGCTTTTTTTGTGAGTGCGTCTTGTTTGGTAGTTATTATTATATATAATGTGAGTCGGTTTGGTTTGTTGGATTCGTTGTGAATTAGTAATTTCGGGAATATTGAAAACGCGTCTGGAATAAAAATCTCCAGGAGACGTTACGGAAAGTTCAACGAAGTCGTGCAAATAAGGGATGATCGTGTAGATTTATAGCTATCGACGATACAATCGAAAACTCACTTTCGTTTTGGTCCGAAAAGGAGGAAAACATCGAATGCAATAGAAAACAAATTTATGTGCAGAGTGACCGAAATTGGTCTGGTTTTAACCACATTTGCATATAGTTTTTGTATTTGTATTTTAAATACTTTTTTAGAAATTTCTGATTTCGTCGTAATGAAGAATTCGATTTATTCAGTTGTTGCTGATTTAATTGCTTGAACGTTACGTTGTCACTTTTGAGCACGAAAAAAAGTTACTGACGATAGAGTTTCGTTTAAAATGTCTGATGCATGCTCTCCATACGTGACGAGGTCGAATTCGTCCTTCGTTAACTTTTAATTACAAAAATTGATAGGTCCTTTATTGTGCCAGATGGACACATCCAAGTATCACGTTAAATTAAACTCGCAAAAATCGCTGACGCTTTTCAATTCGGCGTTCACATTTTATAAATTTTTGTATCAGGTGCAGTGAAGATAACCCCCGCACACGACCCCATAGACTTCGAGACGGCTCGTCGACACAATCTACCACTTCTTCACGTAATCGACGAGAAGGGGAATCTGACGAAAGCTTGCCGACAATTTTCGGGTCTGCCCCGTTTTAAAGCTCGACACGCCATTATAGAAGAGCTTAACAGATTAAATTTACTCAGGGGTCGCCAGGATCACGGAATGATGGTCCCAATTTGCAGTCGATCCAGGGACGTAATTGAATTTTTAGTGAAACCTCAATGGTTTGTCAGGTGTAGCGGAATGGCCCAAAGGGCGGCGGAAGCAGTGAGAAAGGGACACCTGGAAATACAACCCTCTCACTACGAAAAGACTTGGTTCACGTGGCTCGACAATGTAAGGTGAGATATTTCACCAATTTTTTAACCTTTAATATTTGTAACTTTGTGGTAAGTAACTACATTTAAAAAAGAATTGGATATTCCAATATCGAAGGGATTTTATGTCGATTTCGAAATTTTATTATTTTCCCTATTATTAACACAGATCGTCACATAACTTTATTATGGATGTCGAAGGTTTCTTTTTCACCAATAACTTCCGCCAAACGTCACATTTTATTAGCCATTCAACGGTCAAATGTGACCAGAATAAAGTTGCAATATAAAACGTTTTTAGTATTACAAATTCTCCAACATTTTCGTGACCTATTTCTTCAATATGACGTCCATATGTCTCAACCATAAAATTCTTTAAACGAATTCATTTTAATATTTTATTAAATACATTTTAATTACTCAATTATAGGCCACAACCTAACCTAACCTAACCTAATCTAACCTAACCTAACCTAACATAACCTAACCTAACCTAACTTTACTCAACCCAACCCTCTCAGAATCTTTGTACAATTTCTGATTGTGACTTCAGAGATTGGTGTATTTCGCGTCAGTTGTGGTGGGGACATCAAGTCCCAGCGTTTCTGTGTTCATCACGAGACAATCCTCAAGAGCAAATCTGGATCGCAGCTGAAAACATAGACGTTGCTAAAACTAAAGCCGCTTTGAAATTAGCAGTTGAAAAGGGTGACGTTGACGCCAAACAAGACGAAGACGTTTTGGACACCTGGTTTTCGTCTTCATTGTTACCATTTTCTGCTTTTGGATGGCCTCAAGAGGTACGTGATGGTGGTGTTTTTTTTTATTTTCGGCAAATATTTACGAAATCTCGTGAGATTTCTTTTGAATTTTCTCTCTCAGTATTCAAAAAGGAATTCCGTTTTAAATATTGATGTGTCCATTATTATCGAGGGGTGAAACCCATCTGCACCTCCACGTAGTGTACAAAGGACGTCTTATCCTCGAACACAAAAGACGAGCTTTAAGAATTATGCGCGCTTCTAAAGGGAGAAAAGAAAAAACTTCCACCCCACACAGACACACACACTCGCGTGACTGTGATATCAACCCTTTGAGGTTTGGATGCACTTTGCAGATTTGCATTATATGCAGATGAGGCATAAAAATCTTTCTTAACATTATCACACGTCAAATCCATCAAACTAATGGGGTTTCAGCTGGAGGGTGTGCATTAAAAAAATTATAAACCAACACCATACATGGTGTCCACAAAATACTGAAGAAAATAATTTTTGGGGCCTTTAGATTTGCAAAATGTTTCTATTTGCAAATATTTTTGACCTGTTGGTATTTTTGGCACCTTCTTCTTATAGACTGAAGAATTAAAAAATTATTACCCTTTGAGCCTGATGGAGACGGGTCATGACATTCTTTTTTTCTGGGTGGCTAGAATGGTCATGCTGGGGCTGGAACTGACTGGTAAACTTCCGTTCCCAAAAGTTCTACTCCACGGCGTGGTTTGTGACGCAAATGGTAAAAAAATGTCCAAAAGTTTAGGGAACGTCATCACACCAGAAGAAGTTATATCAGGAGCCTCATTAAAGGTAAAATTCTATTTGGGGGGTGCTATTTTGAAAAATAGTGATTTATTTATTTGTTTATAAACTTCAAAGACCTTTAGTTGATTTCTGCTAACAATTCTGCAGAGTTTCGTACTTTCTGTACTCTTCCTTTTTATGTATTTGTACCGCTTGCGACATCAGACTAATTAAAATCTGACTAATTGGCATTTAGTAGCGTCATTCATGACGAAAAAGGAAATCCGGAAAGATAAATTTTAATTAAATTACATTTCATTGAAAAAGTTTTATGTCTACATGATATACATAAAATAAAGATTGAAATTTCACTTTAGAAGAGACCTTTTTCCAGTATGTACCGGGTGTTATAAATTTCTTAGCCAATTTCTAAAGCATTCTGACATTTAATAATGTCTCTTCCTGCAGGAGTTGGAAAACAATTCCAGAGAAAGTAACCGCACAGGTATACTGACCGAGTGGGAAACGTCTCGGGCAATCGAGAGCCAAAGAAAGATGTTTCCTGAGGGAATACCCGCATGCGGCGTGGACGCATTGCGATTCACACTGTGTTCGCACAATATTAAAAGTAAGTATTCGCGGCCGAGGAACGGAGATTGGGACAGTTGTACGTTTCCTCCCCATTTTTCCCTCTTGTTGACTTTAACGCCAAGTGTTCTACTTCACTATGTAGCACCTCTCGTTCTTCCCTCTTCAGAAAACTGGGGGTGAAATAAGCGGCAGTTTTAACGACCTTACGTGACCGACGAACGTTTTTGTTTTTTTTCTTTCTGATGTCACACTCAAATTAGAAACGTTTTCCTACAGCAGCGCCTTCAATATTACTCGTGTACTACAGGGCGGTTCTTTGTTTTTTCAAATTAAAGCAAAAGGTCAAATCGAAGAAGAAGTTTTTGGTTTTTGTCCGCAGGTCATTTTATAAATTTCGACATCAACGAATGTAACACGAACCGCCTCTTCTGTAATAAATTATGGCAAGCCACAAAGTTTACAAAAAATTGGGTTCAAAAAGCTGCACAAGTTCAAAAAATTTCAACCCCAAACGGTCCCAACCCCATGGACAAATGGGTACTCAGCCGATTATCCGTGATGGTCGATACCGTTAATAACAGTTTAGATGACAACGATTTCCACACAGCAACCACTTCAATCAAGAACTTCCTGTATCGTGACTTTTGCGACGTTTATTTGGTAAGAATATTCGCATCATCTCCAATTTTTTTTAATAATAATTAATCACCAAAAAATAAAGGAAACCACCAAGAGGGACCTACAGGACATTCAGTCACCCTTGGCGTTATCACATTGTGTCGTCTTAACCCGATGTTTAGACGTCGGTTTCCGTTCTCTAGCCCCTTTCATGCCCCACTTGACTCACTTGCTGCATCGGCATCTACCACTCGAGATCATTGGTCTCCCTCGGGATCTCTCATACCCCAGGGTCAGTTAATTCACTTAGCAACCCCCTCGAACGTTACGAAAATTTATTTCAGAATCTTGAACACCGAGACGCCAGGCTCGAGGAAGACGTCGAAATCGTCATGGACGCTGTCGTTGCAATCAGGAGGCTCAAGAAGTTGTTTGGAATAACCAGGAAACATGCAACGAAAGGTAAGTGGATTTTATTTTCTGTTAAATTAAATGGAAATTGCGTGTGAGAAATTAAAACATTTATCAGTTTGGATTTAGGTTTATTTAAACTTAAATATTTATTTAATGATGACTCAAATACAAACAATACTCCTCTAAATTAACGATAACAACTCTAACTCGTTCTTTTCTCTTTGATACGCGCCCTCGTAATCTCTCTAGTAAGACTGTAACTCACTGACTAACGTAGATTCATTGGTCGCACCTCCTTTTATACCTAGTCGCGTAGTGACCTCTAGAAGTTTCTCGAACAGTCTAGACAGTTGCTATAGAGACCGTCTCCCACTTTGCACACGTGTTTGATGGGTTGGCTAAATCGCTTACAATATGGTACAAACTTAAACCACAGTTGTGACTAAATAAGCATAGATGGGAAGTTGGGAAAGTCTCCCTTTTGAGAAAATTGTACAGGCGCAGCCTCAACCCCCTTAGGATGGGGAAAACAAAGGGAAATATCGTATATACAGTTGGTGTTAAAGTTGTAACCCCTTAAGTTGTTTTATTGAAGTTTTAGACTGTTTAGTTCTTGAAGAGTTTTGAGTTTAATGAAAATAGGTCAAGAATAATTTAGATGCAAAACATGGTTGGTAAAAGTTAAATGTAAATTGGTGTTAAGCTAAAAATATATACCTACCCTCGTATATATGTGTATGTACGTATACACTTATATATTTTAATGAAGATAACCCTTCATGGAGACAAAGGGTCTCTTGGCAACTTACTAGTTGTCAGCGTTTTCATTAAAACGATTATTCCAAAAATCCTTACGAGATACATTTCCACCTGATTATGTTCGGTTAATTAAAAAGTTTCGCCTCTTCAGTAATTAATTATTATTATTGAAGAGACTTCATCTAAGTTTATAAAAAAAATTAATTAAATTATCAACAGGGTAACATTATTTTTCTCTTTCATGTTTAAAATAACAGTAAGGATCATTTCGAAGGTCCCGTTGTTTTCAAACTTCCTAAATATTATCAAGGATTTGTCTGGCTGCGAAACAGTAGATTTAATGGAAAAGTCCGGCCCTGTCCTGGAGGACAATTTCGTTACGGATTCGGTCGGAGACGTGGCCAAAATAGAAATATTTCTCCCGAAAGAACAAAGACAATTATTGTTAGATCTTGACTGGCAGAAATTAGAAAAAAAGCGAGAAAAATTGATTAAAGAACTAAACAAATTAGAGACAATGACGTCGTCTGAAAGCTACAAGGCCAACGCTCCCCAAAAGGCACAGAAGGCACATTTCAAAAAGGTACTCAGAGTGGAAAACAATTAATCAAATTAAATATATTTTTTAATTGTTTGTCTTACAGATAACGGCCTTAACAGATGACCTAACTCGTACAGAGTTTATGCAAAAAATTGCTAATAAACTCGAAAATAATAATTAAATAAGTTATTATTTAAGAAAATATTTAATAAATAAATTATCTTTGACGAGACCTTGTCACTGTTTATTTATTTAATGTTTCTTTTATGCCAAAATTCATGGGAAAATAAAAGTGTAACACATGTGTTCAAAAAAGTTAGCTCACAGTTCATATTTCATTACCAGAAGAAAAAAAAAACGTTCTAAAAATATGTGCAACTAATTCTCGTCAAAAATTTAAAAAATAAATTAGATTAATTTTATCGGAAATTGAAAAATTTTAGATCAAATATTTTTGTTTAATATGGTAAAAAGTTCAGTCTCAACTCTTAAAAAATAAGGTAACAAATACAGGGTGACAACCCATTAGGATATTTTGGAAACTATTTCGATTTGAATTTTTTTTTTTTTAATTTAAAAAAAAATTATTCGTGTTTGAAGTTTTTAAACTTTGGATTTTTTTATGAACGCCCTGTACAAATTATAAAGCTTAGTTTTGGCAGGACGTTAGTCTTAAACCTCTACTACACCTGGTAAAAATTTCAGTACTGTAAGTCATTTTTTATGAAAGTTACGATTTTTTTATTTTTTTGAGTTACAGGAGTGAATTTTTTTTGTAAATTAAATTATCTCAAAAACTGTGCATTCTAGGAGCACCTCAAAATTTTACGTTTTATTCGAATTCCATTTAAAATAACTAAATAATGGGTGGTCACCGTGAGACACCCTGTATAATATAGAAAGAAAAATGTATTTGTGAATCAATAACAAATAACAAACTACAACAATTATAATGTCTCGATTGGAATCGCTCCAGGGCATGGCATTAAAATGACGTAGGTCTCTGTAAGAAGACAATGAAATTTTTATTATTTTTTTTAATTAATTATGTATCAAGACATACATAGGTACACACATACGTCGTAGCTAATTGTAAGACGTATAAGCATTATTACAACATCAACGTCGGATCCTGGGTTCTCTTGGCGCTCATTTTTCATTCAAACCGCCTTGAACCACCAGACAAGATAATTTTAGTTATTAACTAACGCAGTTTCAATGCAGATCAACAATAATTGTTGTAACAGAAGGATGTATTGGTTATGGATTTTTTTAATTATTATCGATAACGTCAAAGTATTTTCTCTGGTTCCACCCCTGCTAACTCATCGTTCGAGGGTGAGTCAAAGAAGTCCATGGCCAGAAAATAATGGGGTGAGTTACAAAGTTTTAAAACATTTTTTTTTTTTTTGAAGTTAAAATGAAATGAAATCTAAGACTTTTTTGAAACTTTTTTTAAAACTTATTTGTGTAAAAAAAATACATAAATTTAATTCTTGTGGGTACCTACTAATATTTCCAAGAAATAATCTACTCGTTCAGATTGTTTAAATAATTCCAGAAAACAATGATGCAATTAGAATGCACTTCCTTGTTTTACATCAGAATTTAAATAAAGCCAACAAATCTAAGTGCATTCACAGTATAATATCATAAAAACACAAAATAGTTATTTCTTGACTTACAATGAAAACAAGCATATCAGCAAATTCCTATCAGAACTGTTTGCTAACAGAAGTTGATATTCTTGGTAGAGAATCTGTGTCACTAAAAGCTACAAGAAATGCACAAAATGCGAAATTCCATAAATTATCCACGCCATTGGCAACAAAAAACTATTTTCATTCTACAATTTTTTTACAGTCAAACACAACCCTTAGAGAAAGTCCTTGGAAACAGTCCACAACCCCAACGAATTTATACTTGGGAGACACCATCCCCTCTCAGTTAGATTACCGTCTATCAAGACTTGAGAGGACATTTCATGACAGAATAGAAAGCCTACGAGTCGAAATAAAGGAAACAAACAGAAGATTACAAGCCCTTGAATGGCAGAGTGTTGATGTCAATACCAAGGTCGATAATGGTCAGAAAAACTGTGAAGAAGTACAAACAAAATTGGAAACCAAAACCGAAAACTTATCCAAAGGAATCCAACTGTTGGTGGCCAACATGAGAGGTCTCAATGCGGACATTGGGGCCATCAGGAGTAATCTATCTTTCCTTGCTGATAACACAAGGTACGTAAGTGGATTTGGAAGATTTTGAGATTGAAGATTTTATTTTGTTCAGGGATTCAAAACAAACGACCAATAATGGTACATTACCTGAAGAACTCTCAAAGAAGAACTTCCCCAAAAACTGCAAAGATATCCACTCACGTGGACAAATAGACTCAACAATTTATAAAATCCAACCAGGAGGAGCAAACAATTCCTTTCTGGTTACGTGTGACATGGAAACCATGGGCGGGGGATGGACGGTCATCCACAATCGGTTCGATGGTAGTGAAGAGTTCTACAGGGATTGGGACGAATACAGAAAAGGATTTGGGAATTTGGGAGGAGAATTTTGGCTTGGATTGGAAAATATTTATCTTCTCACAGGTACGTTGTCTCTCCCCATAAATTTCCGGGCAACGCCTTAAAGGACCATTAGCTTATCCAACAAAGAGCTAATAAATAATTACGACAAACAACCGACGCCTGGCGTCGCCTTTATTACAGGAAATGAAGTGAACGAGCTGCTCGTTGAACTGGAAGACCTGGAACACAAAAGGAAACAGGCACACTACAAGACCTTCAGCGTCGGTCCTGAAGAACACGGTTATCCTTTGCACGTTCTGGAAGGCTACACTGGGGACGCCGGTGATTCCCTCATGTACCACGCTGGGTCCAAATTTAGCACCAGGGATAAGGATCAGGACGGTTGGATTGAAGGGAATTGTGCCCAGGCTCACGGTAAGAACGATATTTACTTTCATCTTAGGGTAAATTAATTAATTATCATCTTCTAATTGCTCAGTGATCCAATTAGTGCTAGGGCATCCTTCAGTACGTCACAAAAGCGACTAAATTCGACGTTTCAATGTGTTAAAATGTTTTAATCGAATCGTCATAATTATGACGTCATAATCACGTTATTTTTTGACTGCATGTGACGTCAAAATCACGTAATTTTTTCTTCACATAAATTTTCATTAATCTTTCTTTGCTTTTGAGTGCACTAAAACTTTACCTCGTCATTACCTTTCATATAATATTAATATTTGGTCTTTAGACGTCAAAATCACGTCAATTCTTCGTCACAATTATATTTACTTCTTACTTAAATATCAACGAGCAATTTGTTGTGCATGTCTATTAAACTGCTTACATATGACGTTAAAATCACGTCTTTACGTTCTATAAAACGTTACAAAGTGACACAGATTTGGTCTTTAGACGTCGAAAGTTTGGTCATGGTGACTTTTTTCGCCCATAGAGAGACCAAAACCGTTTGTTTTACACGTCGTTTAAACTTTGCACACATGACGTTAAAATCACGTCATATTTTCGCCACTGCACTGATCTTTCTTTGCTTTTGGCTGTACAAAAACTTTACATCGTCATTACCTTTCATAAAACGATATTATTTGGTCTTTAGACGTCATAATCACGTCACTTTTTCGTCATTTGTCGTTTTTAATGATAATTTAAAGTACAATTTCGATAGGGGGAGCATGGTGGTACAGGGGATGTGATACAACAAATCTTAATGGTCGATATTTAAAAGGGGAGTTACCTGACCAGTATATTTATCAGGGTATGTATTGGGGAGGCTTTAAGGGACCAAAATACAGCCTGTTAAAAGCAAGAATGCTGATAAGACCCAAAGTTGATTATAGTGAAATTCGAACTTTAAGAAGTACGATTTCACCAAGAAGTTTACAATAAAGAATCAAATAAAAAAATATTTAAATGTTTTTTTTTTTATTATTGGTAAATGTGGTCTATGATTTTCTTATGGGGCCATTTCTACTATTGGTCACATTATTAAATTTTCGCCTGAACCACAGAAGAGAGTACTTACTTTTATGGAAACGACATGAATGAATGTTGAGTCCACGAAAAATGGAACTGTGTTTACACAACCCCTTCAAACAAACAAACAATTTGTAATATCAGCGATGTCGTGCATCGTCATAAAATGAAAAGCATACGTTTGCCCAAAGCCAAAATACACACGCTGACAAAACACAACAGAAAAAAAAATCAGCTCTTTCTGAAAATGATGGAGCCAGCAGCAACAGTGAAGATGTATTTGGAATGTTTTGTCATGAATAAAAGAAGAGATGGCAAAGGACGAGATATGTACCGTAAAACAGGGGTGGCAACAATTTTCATTTTTATTAGATTTCTACGAGTGGGATTCCCGCCGAAATTGAGTCTATACACGAGCCCTGAACACCCTCAGGCTGAAAGAAAATTTCGACTTTCTTAACGGGTGGTTCAAACACAACTTCGTTCTCTTAAAGCAAAGAAACAAGGTAAATACACCTGATGCCTTTTTGGGACGCAAAATCAATCATAAGGTCATAAACCCCACAGTGGTTTAACACCAATTTTATTTGGGGATGGTGCTTTAAACTGTAGACCACCCTCTATGGCGCTAAGCTGAACCATTTTCTTTTGACCACATTTAGACCTCATTAGGGTCTCCCTTGAAGGCACGTCGTGGAGTAAACTTTCCAAAAATTTGTCCAAAACTGATGCAATCTTGTTGTTCAAAAGCCAAATCAAATTGGAAAACACCTGGTTGTAACTCAGAAATTGGATTCTTACATAAATCCAAAATGTCTAACTGCTTGATATCTACGAAAGCTTTGGGATCGATGGTTTTCATTTTATTTCCAGAAAAGTCGAAATAATTTTCCAATGGTGACCACCCATCGTCCAAATTTTCTGTTCCTTTAAAATTTTTAAAAGCATGTGCTGGCAAAGTTTCCAGTAAATTATTGGAAAAATGGATCATCAGTAATTTTGGGGAATTCTGTAACCAATCTGGATCCCATTCTTTGATAAAGTTGTTACCAAGCAATAAAACTCTCAATTTTGGAAGATCATTGAAAGCATTCACTTCAATGACATTGATTTCATTGAAAGCCAAGTTGAGACTTTTGATATTGAGATTATTGAACACACCCCCTTGTACTTTTGAAATTTTATTACCATTGAGCTTGAGTTCCAAAAGTCTTGGGAGATTTTCGAAAGCCCCTGGATGAATTTCTTCGATCCCATTGTAAACCAATTCCAAATCGTAGAGACGAGTCAGGTCTTTCACAGCTCCTTTGTATAAAACAAGAACTTTTTGGTCTCTTACTGTTATTTCGTTTGCATCTTGGAGACTTTTCGATGGATCCAAACCACCAGTCACTGGGTCAAGTTTTAACAAACCCTTTGCTACATGTGTAGCCTTCATGGGGGTGTTTTTTAACTACACGTCATCACACAACACCCTTAAATGGAAAACGATTATCTTATTAACTATTTTTGAGAAAATGTTGCCAAATGGAGGGTGGAATTGGGTTCATAAAGCGATGCGTAAAAGAGTGAAATCAAAGTTACCCTCAGCCACGTGCTATTACTTACTACCCTTTTATATTATTGCCCTATGCAGTGCGGGGCATGCGCGGAAATGATCAAATGAATGTACATCCTAGTGGACGACCGTGTAAACGTAGCGATATTAATCGCGAGTATCGCGTTTATCGCGGGTGCTTTGCAGGGTTGATTTTGCGAGTCAGTCGACGCCGGACGTCGCAACGCTCTTCACGGTAATACTCACGCCTCCGTACGGGATTTTTTAACATCGATTTCAAATGTTGCGGTCGTCGAGAAAGTGAATGAACTCGGTTATTTTCTTTAAACGAAAATTTTTTTAATGACGACATAGTTGTTGAAAAAAGTTTTTGGAAAGGTAAGAAAACTACATTTTTTTTTAAATTAATTAATTAAGAAGTACGTTTAAAATTATGAAATTATTTGTTTCGTCTTGCATCTGAAGAAGACAATGTTTGACGAAACGACTGTACTGTACCTAGGTACAATATTATAATTAATTCCTCGAAAGTTTTATTTATTGTGGGTAAATTTATTTTTTGAATTACTTAAAGGTTAATTATTTTAATTTTTTATTGAATATAATTTAATTACAAACTAAGGAAGTCGATGATGGTAAATACCTGAGGAGAACAATGAAGTTATTGTTTAATTAATCGTAAGTTATATATCATATATCGTCAACTTACACGAGTTTTTATTTATTATCCATACTGACATACGATCATGTGGTAAACAAAAATGCATACCAGAAACGAAACTACAAATTCACATACAGACAACCAGAAAATGGTAAATTATTTAAGCAAAAATCTTTAATTTTTATGACAATTTAATTAGTCGCCAAAAAAATTCAAAATCTGAATCCAAAAATTGCTCAACATAAATAAATACCTTGGGGTTCTTAACGTTTTAGAAATATTTTGGACTAATAGTTAGAAAAAAGTCCAAGAAATTATTTTTTAATAGTTCATTTAAATCCATTGCCAGAATTTTCATCCCTTTTGCTCTTTGGAAGACTCCTGGTCTTTTAATAAACCGTTGCCAAAATTTATTCCTCAGATTGGGATCCAAAAAGAACTAGAAATTTTCAAAAAAGTCCTCTGGGACCCTTCTGCCAATATTTCTGGACTTCTATACCAAAAAGTCAAGTCTCTTACAGCCCTTCTCCCTAAAATCAAGAATCCCTGGGTTTCCTCAATATCTTTGTGAAAATCCAAAGGACCAACCATAGAACCAATTCTCAGTAAATTTTTCCAAAGGTCCCATTTTTGAACTATTTTGAATCACCAATTGGTCTTGGTAGCAACAGTAAACTATTCAGTGTGTGGACTTTTAAACAAAAGTACTTTAATCAATGGGAAATCCCCAGTTAAAGGGTTTTAAATAATAATTAGTACCTAAATCCAAATGTTTATTAAAAATATTACAGATTAAAATTTATGAACAGAACAAATAATTATTTTATATCTTTAATTTTCTGAACTACACAATTAACAGAAGCTCCCAGAGCTGAAATTTTCGACCCATTTTCTTTTGACCAAGTTTGGACCTTGTCCAAACACGTACAATTCCAAGGGTTCGCGTCTACCCTGAAGGCACGTCTTGCAATTCCGTGTCCATGGGGTAAACTTTCCAAAAATTCGTCCGAAACACATGCAATTTTGTTGTCCAAAAGCCAAATCGAATTGGTTCGTTCCAATGATGAGAACACACCTGGTTGTAACTCAGAAATTGAATTCTTACGTAAATCCAAAATGTCCAACTGCTTGATATCTGCGAAAGCTTTGGGATCGATGGTTTTGATTTTGTTTTCAGAAAAGTCGAAATAATTTTCCAATGGTGACCACCCATCGTCCAAATTTTCTGTTCCTTTAACATTTTTAAAAGCATGTGCTGGCAAAGTTTCCAGTAAATTATTGGAAAAATGGATCATCAGTAGTTTTGGGGAATTCTCAAACCAATCTGGATTCCATTCTTTGATAAAGTTGTTATCAAGCAGTAAAACTCTCAATTTTGGAAGATCATTGAAAGCATTCACTTCAATGACATTGATTTCATTGAAAGCCAAATTGAGACTTTTGATATTGAGATTATTGAACACACCCCCTTGTACTTTTGAAATTTTATTGCCATTGAGCTTGAGTTCCAAAAGTCTTGGGAGATTTTCGAAAGCCCCTGGATGAATTTCTTCGATCCCATTGTAAACCAATTCCAAATCGTAGAGACGAGTCAGGTCTTTCACAGCTCCTTTGTATAAAACAGGAACTTTTTGGTCTCTTACTGTTATTTCGTTTGCATCTTGGAGACCTTTCGAAGGATCCAAACTGCCAGTCACTGGGTCAAGTTTTAACACACCCTTGGCTACATTCGTGGCTTTCACAGGGGCGTTTTTGAACGACACGTCATCACACAACACATTCAAGGGGAAAAATATTGCTAGCAACACTAAACCACTTTGGAGATACATTTTGAATAAAGTGTTTTGATGAATTGAAGATGTTTTTAAGAAATTTGCTTTTTAAAAATAATTGGATTCTCACTAATCTCTTGTTTTGTTTTATGTTGAATATTGAGTTAATTATTTGATAACCTGGGGGTCAGTCAATGTCCAGATGAGTTAATAAACACTAAAATAAATCGTGGATGTCAAAGTATGTAAATAATTATATTTACAGGGTGTTGGTGTTTTGTAAAGATTATTTTTTATCAGGAATCCATAGGGGTGAGATTGGAATCTCTCTCTTAATAATTAAAATATACATATTAATTTGTTATAAACAATTACAAAGGTTGTGGTGGTGTCATTTAATTTATGGAACACAACTGGTATAACAATATGAGTATGAGTTCATTTTTATCTTTCTAGGGATTAGTAGTAAACTAATTCCAATTATCCAATAAATTGTAGTTGTATCTAAACAAATCAGTCAATATTGAAACTGATTGCAATAAATTTCTTCTGGTATAAAAAACGATTAATTGCTTTTTCATGACGATGTCTTAATTGCTTTTCATAATCAATTTTTTTGTGTACTTTTATTATAAATTGTCAGTCAATTTTTATTCAAAATTTAGAAATGTATTATTTTTATTGAAAACATAATGTGTTTTCTCTTATCTGGATGTGACCAAAACGTCCTTCACAGGACTCGACGTACTACAGTTATAATTTTAGAGACAGTTGTGTCTTTCTGGTCTTTGTTTTCTGTTGTATTAATTTTATTTCGTTGTATTATTTACGTGGGTGAAGGTAAAAAAGACTTAAAAAAGTGAATTATCTTTCTGTGAGACTTAAAAGACTTTTTTTGGATGATATAAATTCATGCGCTAATTGGATATATGTAAGTGACAATTATTTTTATTTTTTTTGGCTTTTGAAAGTATTTTCAAAAAATATTTGGTTTAAAATTTGTAACAGAATCTTTGAGTTCTAATTATTAATTAATTAATATGTGTAATGAATTATCCTATTCAGTAACAAAATAAATAGAAACTAATAGATAATTATTGATATTACAACGCCCGTTTAGTGTCTGCCAAAAGGGCGTACAATAAATTCCATATAATGGCCATTATTTGCCAAATTATTTGCACTAAATGAAATAAATTTTAATATCCACCACTACATTTGAATCTCATAAAACAATTAGTTATAACATTAAATAATAGCAGTTGAGGGCTTAAAACGATAAAATATATACAGGGTGGGCCATTTTAAGGTCAGAATCAAAGAGAAGGGAATCGGATGGTAAATTTGGCCTTAATTACGAAAATTATAATACAAGTGCCTGTTAAATATTGCAAAAATTATTATTTAAAAAGGGATTGTTTTATCATAATAAATTTCTAGATTTTAAAAAAACCAATTTTCATTGTTGTAAAACGTCGTTGCAAAAACAATGTCATCTTTAATTTATAAACAAATTCAATAAATTTGTTGCTATTGCCTGTAGGACAATACTTCTTTCATATTCGAAAAACTGGCATTTTTTACTTATTATTAAATTTGACAAAATGTTCTAGATTGATAGGGGGAAAAGTTAGCCACCCTGCATAAGAAAATATACAGGGGGGCCCAAAGTCAATGGCCTATTAGACGTTTATGAAAAAACCATAAAAAATCATAACTTTCCCAAAAAAGTGACTAACAGTACTGAAATTTTTACAGGTTGTGGTAGAGGTTTAAGACTAACGTACTGCCAAGATTAAGCTTAATAATTTGTACAGGGTGTTCATAAGTACTACACGATTTTTTTCAAAATTTTCCTATCATTAATTTTCCATAAACGTCTAATAATCCACTTATAATGAGCCAAAAAAGCAAAAAAAAAAACAAATTTGTATTTGCTCTGTTTGTTATTTATTTATCAATATTATCTTCACAAAAAATTCCTCAAAATTATTTTTTTTTATTATTCATCAACTTCAAAAACTGCATCTGCATCGCAATCGATGTAAGTCAACGTAATTAACAAGGGTTTGCCATGGACTTTCGACCACTCGTGGACTTTTTTCACACAGGTGCAGTTCCAAGGGTTGAAATCCAATTCAATGTTACCCAGTACTGCAGGCGACAGGTTTTCCAAAAATTCTTCAGAAATACAAGTTATTTCATTATACCAAAGCCATACCAAAGAAGCCCTTTCGACAGACGAAAACAAGCCAGGCGAAAGAGTTGAAATTGAATTATTTCTTAAATTGATTCCATCCAAATATTTAACTCCAGCAAAACTTTCAGGATGTAACTCGGTAATTTGGTTGTTGGAAAAGTCAAACCAGCACATATCGGTCTTGTTATCAGTTCTGGCACTTTCCAAATTTTGAAATGCATTTTTGGGCAAAGCATTCAATTTATTGTGATTAAAAACCAATCTGATTAGTTGGGGTGCATTTTGAAACCAATTTGGATTCCATTTGTCTATTTCGTTGTTGCCCAAATACAAACTTTTCAATTCTGGCATATCATTAAAAGCTTCTTCTTCGATAACACTTATCTTATTTGACGACAAGTCCAAAACTTTAATGTATAAATTGTTAAACACCCCATTTTGTATTTTAGTTAATGCGTTTCCAGATAAGTTCACCCTTTCCAAATTGGGCACATCTTCAAACGTTCCAGGTTCAATGTTTTCAATCGCATTGTTGCACAGTATAAAGTCGAACAAATTGTCGAAACCCTTAACGTCTCCACGATTTAAATTCCGTATTTCTTTTCCAGTTAAATTGGC
This sequence comes from Agrilus cyanescens, assembly GCA_947389935.1. Lineage (NCBI taxonomy): Eukaryota > Metazoa > Arthropoda > Insecta > Coleoptera > Buprestidae > Agrilus > Agrilus cyanescens. The sequence goes on along the minus strand of OX376710.1, from coordinate 825,322 downwards.
TTCAAGGGTATCTTTGGGAAAATCGGACAATATACCTTTCTCATTTGATGGTTCTGTTGTTGGATCACATTTGGTAATTTGTGTAACAACAATAAGAAATTGTACAAACAAAATTGTTTTTAGACTATACATTTTCGATTATTAGAATTTGAATATAATTGTGATAGAACATGATGCTTCTTCTTATATAAATCTTCTCTTACATAAAAGTAATTCAAGGTCGCCAGTGTATCAGCTAAAGTTGAAATATAATGACTGGTAATAAAATTTTGAGACAGAAGTAAGAAATCAACAGCGAAATTCCCTCTTAGTTAAAAAAAATAAATAAAAAGGATATAAGATATATTAACGAATAGATAATGCTTATAACGTAAGGGTTCGTAGCTGAGTGGTTAGCATAATCGGTAACCACCCAAGGGGTCGCCGGTTCGATTCCCGGTCCTGGCAGATAAAAAAGAACAGATTTGTAAGGAAAGAAAAAGCTTGCTAACAACTACGTAGCGTCAAATAATCAATATACATTGTTACATATATAATAAATAGCGTACACCCTTATAAAAAATTAGCATTCTGGAAAAATTAATCCATGTCTACAAAAAAATCCAGCAATCTGTAGAAAATTATATAAACAATATAAATTATAAATTACTGTAGCAATTGTAAAAAAACATTAGCCCTTTGGGCCCATAATAAAAAATGAACATTCTAAAAACATTGGCTAAAAATAGTACATAATTCCATATTCATAATCTCCACGATAAATAAAATTGATGAACTGACATGAGTTTTAAACTTTAGAGATAGATAGATAATCCGTTATCCTGGCCTTTTAAAACGTTACTATTATTAGATAAATCGATCAGCAGTGGAGAAACGTTGGCTTGGATTAGTTAAAAAGAACACGTGACCTGTGGGGGAGGCTTTGCGTGTTAAAATTGACTTGAACATTATTACGTGGCAGTTTGCGGAATTATTGTTGAATGTGTGTGTGCTTTGTTTATCTAACCTTGCCCCATTTATTCTTTTTTGTGTTAGTTCCCGTTGCTATAGAACCAAAAGTACCCCACACATACATTTTACAGCGGCTCTTGCCATACTGCGCCAATAACTTTGTTTTCAAAACTCTCTGTCGCATAAACAAAAGGAAAATGAAGTGTTACGAATTAACATCGAACTTTCAAAGGGATGAAATATGAAATATAAACTCCTACATAATAATCCACATGTCTGTTTTTGATCCCTATTGTGCTCTTGGGCACAACCCTCTCGTTCTGGTTCTTATTTTTATTGTAGAAAAAAATAAAAATTGAGTCTGCAGTTGTGGGTACCTTTTGAAGGTAACTTTAGGCAAACTTTTAATGGGTTATCGACTACAAAAGGGCCTGAGGTATTACATTTGGGTTATTGAGTGAATATTTCAATATCGTTGCGACACGTTAATATGCTATTTTCCCAGCTGCCGAACGTGATGAATTACACAGTTAAAGTTTTATTGGCGTATGGCACAGGTCACCGAATTTCAAAAGCAAACTTGGTAATACCCTACGTAGATATATGCGTGTATGTATCTCAGAGCACGTGTAATACAAACGTGGTAGATGCAACCTTTTCGTGTCTAATTTCTCAAAAGAGCAAAATACCGTGACATAAACCATTAAGTAACCACGATACCACACACTTGTCCTACAAAAACCACTAAGGCAAGGGTGGATGACAATAGAGATCAACTGGGGTGTGTGACCACATTTTTTTTTTTTGATGAGGGAAAATGACGCTTCCTGTTACTTCATAAAAAACTTTTCCAACTTCAGTACTGTGCCTTTAACTGTATCTTAAACATTGATAGGGCATTTTCTGAGGCTAGTTAGAGTCAGAAACAGGAGCAAAAAGGGGCAGAGCTAAAACTACTCGTGAATAAAATTTAACAATAAGAAAAAATATTGAATTAAAATATATTACTTTTTAAAATTCTTTATCATAAACAAATAAATGTAAATATGCGTATGAAATTAAAACAACAACATTATCTCACGTGTATTGATAGTGTTAGTCGTTGTTTTTGAACACATTTTTACTAATTATACGTCCTGTTGTTACAGATGTTATGGAAAATGGTGATATTATTTGCTGTTCTAAGTGAGATGGTCGTAGTGAAAGGAAGAAACGTTGGGACAGAAGATTCCAAAATTTCAGGAATTTTAGAAGAATCCAATCAGGTAAATTCAATAAATTAACCCTCCAAAAATAATTGTGAATCAAAAATAATTACCTTGAAGTTAACGCCCTGTATATATGCTACATGCCTTTAAAAATCTTCCTCGCTAAATGAATCGTGGGGTTCTAGGGCTTACTAAATTTTATAGACCTATCTTTAGGGAATTCTGCTGCAAAAGTAGTGTGCACCACCGATACAAAAATAAAGGAAAGTGTTTCCCTTCTTCGCTTTAGAAATCCCTGAATCGATTCAGATCTCAAAGGGATGAAAGGTGTATATGGGACAGTAGAATGGGTTTATATAAGCAGCAGTTAGATAATCGACTTTTTAAAAATAATATTTTTTTGTTTTTTATTTTATTTCTAAATTATTAAACAAAGGTCCGAAGACTGGACTAATAATATCAAAGGGAGAGATATGTCCTGCTCTCCCCAAATTCCCATTGTGTGGGTGGGTTCGTTTATCATCCATCTGATGAAGCCGAATGAACTTTTTGTATGGATTTTATGACCATTATGTAGGAGGTTTACAAAGCCCCACTCACTCCCTCAGTCGGTCAAAACGTACACATTTCTCATCGAATGGATTGAATTGCTCTACCGTTTTCGCGTAAATGACAACAGATAGGGCCGTTAGCATTTAAAGTGCCCTTTTACTGTTCTATCAATAAATGTAGTGAGTGATGGCCCAAAAATTACTATTGGAGATTCATTAAGAATTTTTTTGGGGGATCGATCAGCAATATCTAAAATTTTCAAGAATGTTCGCGAATGATCTCGAATGTTCCACACTTCCAAAGAGATTTGTCGAGAATTATTTGGAACGTTCCTCAATGTTCTAGAGTGTTCCAGAATGTTTCAGACTATTCGAAAGCGATTTGGAATGTTCGTGAAAAAACCTAGAAAGCTTCAAAATTTTCTAGAATGGTTTATATTGCTTTACATGTTTCAATAATGATCTGGAATGTTCTCGATCATTCAAGAACGATTTGAAATATTCGAGTGTGACGTAAAACATTCCTGAGCTTCCTATAATGATTTCGAGTGTTCGATAATGATTTTCTAGAACGTTCTAGACTATTCGAGAGAGATTTGGAATGTTCGGGAATGATCAGAAATGTTCCAAATTTTTCGAGAAAGGTTCAGAATGTCAGAAAATGATTTGGAACGTTTCCCATATATTGAGAATGATTTGGAATGATGTAAAATATTCCATAAATTTCTAATGTAATGTAAAATGGTCTAAAAACTCCAAAACTCCAAGAAATATCTTCTATAAAATTCCAGAATGACTTGAAATGTTACAGAACATTCTGTAGCATTCCCAGATGATCTAGAATGTTCTAGAATGATATCTAAGTTATATTCAAGATAAAAAAATAATCTGTCCTCCAAATAATTTCAAAAAGAATTGTCTGATGTTAATATTACCATAAAATTTCCGTTGTATAATGTGGAAAACGACGAAAATAATGTGTTGATATATTATCCGCGAGGGTCAGAACGTAGTATTTTCTGCGACATTTTCAATTCGGACATTTCTTCTTTTGTATGAAATGGGGAACATAACCCTGGCTGATTTATTATACTGTTTGAACACAGAATAGAAACAGAAGCATTAATATTTATTGACTACAGATGAAAACGTTGATTTACGATATGTCGACATTTTTTTGAATCCATTTATAAACCTCACAACATCATTTTTGTGTTGCCACAAACAAACCACAATCAAAATAATTTTATTTCCTCTTATCACTCTGTGTGTACTCATAACATTCGTATATGTTTTCCTGTAATTTATAGCTGAAAAAATACGTCCTGTATTTTTTTCAAAATTTTAGGTTCAGTAATTTAAGAGATACGAGTGGAAAATGGTCAATTTTTATCTATTTTCTTAAATTACTCTTAAATCATTTATTGTACAGTTATTAAAAAAACATATTTTAGACCCTCACAACAAGCCCTTTCATTTGATATGTCACAAGATATTTTTTAATTTTATAATTTGCCCCCCAAAAGTGACCCCCATATTCAAAATTCACTTATTTATAAATATTACACGTTCGTGTTTGTATCACAAAACTTCCTATGTGTACCAAGTTTCTGGACTTAAAGGGTTATTTAGGGACGTATTAGAGGCAGAAACAGGAATGAAAAGGGGCAGATGGAGCCGAGACCGTTTTTTAAATTATTCTGAAAGCGTTTGTTTGGAGTTTTGTATGGAGAAACTTGGGAACTGAAGGTAATAAAGTGGATTGTGACAGTAAATTGGAGTACAATGGCACTCAAAAATGGTTAGAAATAAAAAAGAAGGAATGAAACGAAATAAAATCTTGGAATTCTCATAAAAATGAAAGAATAGGTATAAAACAGAATTAGTGTTCGGAAATCAATTTATTTGAGACGACTGAAAAGAACAGGAAATAAAAAAAAAAACGTAAATTAAAACGAAATCGCCGAAGCGAACACTAATACTCTTATTAAAAGATCTTAATTGCTATGGCACTTTTAATTCTAATGGAATTTACGTTTAGTCTAATTGGAATTCAATGTTCCATATATACAGGGTGGTACTCGATAAATTAGAAAAGCTGAAACGGTCAAATAACTAATTATCCTTTGATATGGTTTACTAATCAAGCTTTTAGTGAAATATTTACAATTTTTATTTTAAATATTGTTAAATACAGGGCAAGAGGTGTTTTGCAAAACACTTAAAATTTTTTTTCTGACATTGGTTACGAAATTTTTAAAGACCGAATAATTTACATCGTGAACTAAAAAGAAAAGAAATAAGATTTACGTCAATTAAAAATATTTACCCTCGTTTTCTATTAATGTTGAAAGGTAAAAAGTTTTTCTTTTTGATTTAGCAATTTATAAGTTCTCGATAGTTAAAGAAAAGTTTGAAACTATCGTAATTAGGTAATGAAACACAAAACTACGAAATCTTTTACAAGACTTCTTTCAAAGTTAGTTAGTGTTAGTCTTAAGGGGTTTATTTATGAAAAACAAAAAAAATATTTCTTTTTGTTTCTATTATTTCAACCACTAGCCAATTGTATTTTCTTTTCGTTTCAAATTCCTCATAGTCCTCAAATATTGTACTCATTTATTTAAGTAAGTGAAAAGCCAGCACCAGTGGCGTAACTAAGAGCATGTGCACCCCTACAAATATTTTTCAAAACACCCTGCTGATCTTAATTTTCTTTTAGAAACAAATATTCGTCTTCACTTATTGTACCGTTTATTGAGGAACTTGAAAACACCCCTTATTTTGGTGCTTCCCCTCAACCCCCACCCCCACGTAATTTACTCATAATCTACATAACTTCGCTTCTGTATCAGCTTATCATACTCAGTGAAATAATTAAAGCTTTCAAGTTTGTATTCATTTCTTTGAAATGCCATCCACCCTTTTGAAACACGTAGATAGATTCTCCCCATTCGTTTTGTTTATGACAATTTTTGATGAAAACTTTGATATGCCATCGTTTTTGTTTGGAAACTTCTGTTTTGTGTTTGTTATCAATAGGCACACGTTTGAAAAATAAAAGGCATAAAAAAAAGAACAAAAACCACCACCTCATTTTACCCTCTACCACTATATACGTGCGTTGATAAAGACCCTATTCACTTAATTATTCTTCTTCCTGGCTTCTTTGTTCATGGACCAGTCTGTCTGTTTATTTCGTTATAATTAACTAATTAATTAATACATCTTTTAGTTTTGAATGACATAACCTAACCTAACCATACCATCCCCAATGATTCGCCCTTAATCAAGACCCAAGTTTTTGAAAATTACATATTTTTTTAGTCTCCCCATCATTTTTGTTTTTCTCAATACCAAATAAGGGTTTTCTTATCCTTTACTTAGGGGTGTAAGTTTGTGTTACAGGATAAGTGCACATTCCCATCGTCATGTTCCTGTTCGTACAATGGAACGTCCTGTGACGAGTGCAAGGATTGCTCCAGGCAACTGGGCGAGCCATGCACCAACGACTTGAAATGTGATAAGACCAAACGTCTCGTATGCAAATTTTCTCATGGTGACACCGAGGGCATTTGTGTAGGTAAGTCCACAAAAAAAAATATACAAAAAAAAATATTTTTTTTAATAAGTAGGTACTTTGTTAGTTTAAAAATAAACAAATTCTTATATAGAAACAGTGGCGTAACATAAAATATATGCACCCCCAACTCTTTAACCTAACCCCCCCACATAAATTTTTAAAAGCGCCCTGTTATTTTGCACCCATCTTTTCTTTGTGTTTATTATTTTTATTAAGTAACTTGAGGGCACCCCTGGCCTTGCCACCCCCCCACCCCACACGTGAAAGCATTAACTACGCCACTGTACAGAACTTTAGGACTGATTTTGAAAATATTTGGAAATAAAACAAAAATAAATTTATGATAACTCAAAAATATCTTTCACATTTCTTTCAATAAATAATATAACTCATTTTGAAGTGACGATCTTGCTCTGAAGTGGCAGAGAAGCCGATGAAAAGATTTTTAATTACTTTTGGCACCAGATAGCAGCGAGAACTTCTTTGCCATTGAGCACATCAACCCTTGTGTCAACGTGGTTCATTTACAATTTTTTTTTTGTTTAGAAAGCAACTTCAATACTTGTTTTTATTCAAAATATGTAACCTGAAGGTTTTTAATCTAAAAACATCTGCCAAGTCGCAAACTGAACCTATCAAAATGAATTTATACTGCATAAATAATCCAAAAGCTTGGAGAGTATATACAGGGTGGTTTCGCCATTTCCATCTATTTTCGAGAATAACTCGAAAACAAAGACCTGAATCAAAAAAAGTTTAGATACCAAAGTGATAGACTTTTGAGGGGGACGTCAAATGATGACCTTGAAATTAACCTTGGGGTAGATTTTCAAGGTCATTTTTTTGAAAATCAACTTTAAGGTCAAACATAAAATCACCATTTGATGCCCCACTCAGAAGCCTACAACTTTGGTCTCTACAATTTTTTCGATTTAGGACTTAGTTGTCAAGTTATTCTCAAAAATAAATTAAAATGGCGCTCACTGTGTTGTAGCTGAAAACATTTTAATCCTGAAGTACAAGAGGCAAATATGTAAATTAATACGAACTTTTTTTAATATGTGATTAAATTCGATGTACATTGATAGCCCTCGCAAAATCAAATTTAAATTTTTCTGATGGGATTTTTTTTAAGAGTTAGGAGTGGTTCATAAAGGAGACAAAGGAAGTTGTTTTTTTTTCTGTTAAAAAAGAATTTGTAGTCATTAAATTTCGTAATTATTCAGCCTTTCCTAAAACTTTTTGTTGTCTACTCGTGTATAAAATTAATGGAATTAATTATCTCGCTTAATCAAGGACGTATGGAAACTGAGCCACAGTATTTAATTTTCTCCTGATTTCAATAAACTACGTTTAAGTTAAGCAACGTAATTTCCGATAGAGTTTGACTTCAAACCAAGAAATATCCAAATTTATGTAAATACGTAATCAACACATGCAAATCGGTTTAGTTGATGACACACAGAATCTAATAAATTATTGAGCAAATTGGAGGGAAACTCAATGTGCTTTTCGATACTGCTCTCAGTTCAGTTGAACGCGGTTTCAAAACCTCAAACAATCAACGTGTACAGATGTATCTATGGGATTTGTCAATAAAATTTGAACAGTGAACATTTAACTCTCGTGCCAACTTTACAATCAAAATAACAAATAAACTCTAACCTCATTAAATGAAAATAAAATTGTAATCAATAGAATTCACCCCATCTTGTAATAAGACACTGTATTGTAGCCGAATCTGAATTGCAATATTCAAACATTGTATGTATCTCCTCCAACAATGGATTCACTCAAGTTATAATCTGCTAAATAGAACAATGCGTTATTATCCTCCGACTGCACAAATCTCTGAAACATGATATGTATAACAATCTCAATCTCCCCGTCTTTCTCGTTCTCCCCACTGAATTAATTAAGTCCGTCCATAAACGAATTTGTAATCTGCGAACATGGAAATTTACAGACTAAACTCGCCCACAACACCTTTGTCACCTTTTATAAACATAACGAGCATGTTCTTTAGGAAATTCTAAAAAATATTCTCCTTTACAGAATTTTGATATGACCTTTAGTTATCGAGTAATTGACGTTGACACAAACCGCCAATCAGAGAACGCTTCAGTTGCTGCAAGCAGCACCAACGGCAGGCCAATCCCGTGCGTCTACTTCTACTAGCAGCAACCAGCATGCTCTCGGATTGGTGCATAATGAGTCACACTCTTTAAGTAACGATTACTCGAAAACTAGGCGTCTGATTAAAAAACTGTAAAGAGAAAAAAAATTTTGAAAACAATTTGTAACTATGACGTACCGGTAGTGAATGTCAAATAGGCGTTGAGTTTGCTATGCTCCGTTTCAAACTCCAATTTTGTGCCGACTATTTTTCTTTTCGAGTTGCATTTCCTCGGGCGTTCTCTTTGATCTCTTTCATTACGCTCGAAGAAGAAAATTAAGTCTCTTTGATAACCTTACTTAACAACGTTCTCGTGCCGATAATTTAACAAGACGGCGCTATGTGCAAATGCAACAAAAAAAATAAAATAAAGTTAGGAGAATGAATACGACAACTAACAGCCAGAGAAATGTAACAAAAGAAATGGCACCCAACGTAAATATATATATATATAGGTGTGTGTGTGTGTGTGTTTGTATTAAAATACTGTGAAACCAAATGGGGACGAATAGGGTAATTAAGAATGACGGATAATTTGAAACAAATTCAAAATCTTATGCAAAGTAAAAATTTATTTTATGGTTAATTTGTTTCGTACGCGTTCGTCATAAGTTTGACGAAAAAATGACGTCAATAAGACGTTAGACAATGACGTCAATATGACGTCAGAAAATGACGTACCCATGACGAACGCGGCATGCATGAATTTAGGGTTGTCTTGTTTCAGAATCGAACGAACTATCGTGCAACATTCACAATAAAACTTATGGTCATGGAGAAACGTTCTCGTTGGATTGCAGGACTCAATGCAGATGTCAGGTAGGTAATTTTTGAAATATTTAAAACAGAAAATCGTTGGACTTTTCAAAGTTTTTATGTAACATACGGACCGTATAGCTTTTTTGAATTCAGTAAACGTATTTTCGAAATGTCCGTAGAACGGGACTTACGGATGTTCGAGCTTGTGTCCCCAGGAGCAAATATTCCCCGAAGGGACTTGTAAGCATCCCAGATTGGTCGAAGTTCCTCAACAGTGCTGCAGAGAGTGGTTATGCGACAGTCAGAAAGGTAATTCGCCCACTTCAGGTTTCAATAAATAATTTGTTCAAACATTTTAAAATCCGCTGTCCATTACTCGCCTTTATATTTTTTTTATCAGCAGAAAAACCCCCCAATTGTCACAAAATCTCAAGCTCGTGGTCGAACTGTAGCAACGAATGCGGTGCGGGGTTTTCTGTACGACAATCGAACCTCAACGAACACTGTCAAATGTTACAAGAGATTCGTCTGTGCCAGACAAGACGTTGCGAACATTTTCATCAAAACGATTCACCAAACGGCCAGCATCACATAAGGGTAAGTACCCAAATAACCAATTGTCCAAAAGTCTGCACGTTTTTGAACAATAATTAAAATAAAGTCGTGGATACAAAGACTGTCGCCTAACATTAACGTGAATTTGATTAAGAGCTTTCATAAATTGTATCTCAGTTTTAATTTAGTCGGCGAGTTCCTTAGGGAACGGCCAAGTCGGTCGTTGTAATTCATTTTCGACTCCGTTGTCGCGAACCTAAATAAATGGTACCATTCACTCAACCGGCACAAACTCGCTAAGTAAGAAACTTTTATAGATCTAAATTTTCCCCATTTACGAAATAAAATTCCATTTATTATAAGTCGTTCATCTCGTACGCGTTCGTCATCAATTCGACGAAACAATGACGTCAATATAACGTTAGACAATGACGTCAACATGACGTCAGAAAATGACGTATCCATGACGAACGCGGAATGCATGAATATGGGGTTGTCTTGTTCCAGAGGGGACACGAATGTAAAGCTACACATCGTCCCACCAGGCCCGTTTACATTGAGGTAGGTCCTTGCAGAAGCAGGAAAAGGTACCGTCCGAAATTTTGTAGCATCTGTAAAGATCGGGGGGTAACATGCAGCCCCTTGCTCAGTACCACCGTTAAAGTCGACTTCGTTTGTGACGCCCCGCTTCCTGCGTTCGAAAGAAGATTGAATTTGATCTTCAAAAATATCGAACGCGGCAAAGACATGTGGGTCGAATTTATTAGGGAAGATGCTGAGTCGAAAACTTTAGTAACAGTTTCGATGCAGTGGATTTTAAGATGTAAATGTGAGCGCGAAAAAAGGGTGGCCCGAAATTCAACGGGAGACGTCGTGCTCCATAGAGTCCATCGGGATCTGGGGCGCAAACGCTAAACTTACCCTGTGATAGATTACACACATTCGTATAGAAATAGTTGTAAGGTAAGGACGCTTTTGGACATATCAGAACCTTTTATGGACCACTTTGTGAACATGATTTTTATATGTATCCATGTTTCTTTTGTTTAGACGCGACGTCTTTTGTTTCAAATATCTTTTGTTTAAAACAATATAACGTAATAGATGAACTACAATAGGTAGACATCTTTTGTTTTTTTTTTTTTTTTGTTTTTTGTTGAAGTATCGTTTGATAGTAACAAATGAAATCGGAACTGGGAAATCGAACACTCAAATTATCTGTCACTAGTTTCCTATCCCTGGGGATCTGTGACGGGACAATCGCCGCGATTGTTCTCTAGTGACCCACAACGCTTACTTGATTTTATCCCTGTCTATATTTCTCTATATCCATTACAAATAAAGGAGCGACAATTGACGTCCCATTTATCTTTCGAACTGTTGGCCATTATTGTTTAAAATTCCACGATTTGTTTTTTCGAGTTATTTTTTAAAATATATTAACATCAAAGTACCATACTTTTTTTTTTTTCAAATTAAAATAAATGTTGGGTTATAACTTATAACTCATAAAAAATAATATAATTGTTCGTAAGTTTAGGTATTTGTGCCTTTAAAAACCCTACAACTTGCTACCCTTTATTGCCCACCATCAGAAGTTTATTAATTATTATTTGTTTGTAAATAAATAAATACGTGTAATGTTAAATATTGATTTGCATTAGTTGCCATCGCAGATTTTATTAACAATTTTCTTTTTATTAAAAATTATTTGTTGTAAATGTAGTGTAGAAACAACAAACTTACAATTATATAGATTTATAGGTAAACTGTTATCATTATTATTTATTGAATATTACATGTAATATCGATAAAGTATTATTTTGTGATAATCTGCTTAAAGTAAATAGGAATGCTTCGTTGTTACAAATAAAAAACAAACAATTGTATACACTTTTACAAAAATACATAGAAATTTTTGGTCTATTTAGCTTCATAACTACTCATTTCCCCTCTTTACTCCTGATTTTACCTCTATTAAACAATGGGAGGTTCTTGTAAATATATGGCAGCTGGAATGGAGCTGTTAACATGTAAGTACACAATTTTTTATGGGGGTTTTAAAATGTAAAAGTTCTTTTTTTAAATATTTTCAAAAGTCTGAAAAGAAAAAAAAAATTAAAAAATATCTAATAATTAAATTGTAATTGAAGTACATTTCATTTTTTTTTTGTCATATTTCTAGTTACCTAAATAACAATTTTTGTTCATAATATTATTATTTTTATTTCTCGTTGTTATTATTATTATTATTATTTATATTCATCTTTATTTCTTATCTCGACTGGACAGGCGTACAAAATACTGGCTCAAGCTTTCGTCAGAGCTTTAGTATTAGTTTGTCCATGGTAGAGTGTGGCCGATGCTACGTGAGTTAAAAATATGTTTAAAACTATTAAAAATAATTTTATTTATGTAATAATTTACTTTTTAATTGGGGGTTGAACTGTATGTACGTAAACATTATTTAATGAAGTGTTACGTATTGAAGGATAACAAAGGAAAAATCCTCCTTCAGCCCATGATGTCATGGATGCGTGCCAGATATGGTAAGGATATGGACCTGCAAGACACGATCCAGTTGGTAAGTTGAAAATTATTTTCTTTAATTATGCAACGTTTCGACCGTCAATTTGGGTGGGTCATCATTAAGCTGAAGAATTGATAACATCAAAAACTTACTTAAATAATTATTATGATAAATAACAATAAATAAATAATTAATTAATTGTAGCTATTATTATTATTATTACTAATTATTCAGCTTGATGATTACCTAAATTGACGGTCGAAACGTTGTATAATTATGATTAATTGATTAATGATAGAACTAACTTTTTTTTTATTATACAATTCTTTTATTTCTTTTTAATTAATTTATTTATTGGTCCTTAAAAATAAAATTTTATTTAAAAGGATTTGGGTTAATATTCAAACTTTTAACATCTACGTTAATAAAAAACAGCCTTGGTAACTCATTATCTGTGTAGAACGTGACGACTTTGTTTGACATTGTCCTTTACAAAAAATAGGACGATTAGGAAAAACATTCGATACTCTGAGAAACTTTAAATGAATAGCTTTCGTTTTGAAAGAAAATTAACTCGGTTTTAATTATTTCATTTAAAAATATTTCTTATAGTTAATATTAAAAATAAAAATTTATACAGGGTGGCCTATTAGAAAAAAAATTTGAAAAAAATCGTGTAGTACTTAAAGACATATGGTCTATTTTAAAAAAATATTTTTAATTTAATTTATAAAAAAGAATTCACTACTGCAACCCTAACAATAAAAAATCATAACTTTCACGAAGAATGACTTAGAGTTCTGAAATTTTTACAGATTGTAGTGCAAGTTTAAGACTAAAATCCTGCCAAAAGTAAGCTTCATAAATTGTACAGGGCGTTCATAAAAAAAAACCAAAGTTGGCAACTACCATATTTTATTTTTTCATTTGATTCCTCTTTTTTTACTCTTTCAATCCATTAGAATATTTTCTAGTTTTATTTAAAAAAATTTGAACAATTTTAAATTTTAAAATAGATGATTTCATTAATTTTGTCATAATAAAAATGTGCCTTTTGGACAATTAACAACTAACGACAATCAAAGCAAAATCACAACAAAACTTTTTTTCGATTAGGTAATTTATATTAAAAAAATATTCGAGAAAAATATTTGTAATTAATACCCAAATTTGAGTTTTCGTTTTTGGTGATTTTTCTAAATAAATTAATCTAAAGAACAATTTTTAGCTTGATTTTGCGTTAGTTGTCAGTTGTCCGTGGCGCAATTTTATAACACCAAAATTACCGAAATTAGCTATTCAAAGTAAAAATTCAAAATTACTCGAAATTTTTCAAATACAATAACAGGAAACATCTCAATGGATCGACAAAAAAACAAGTTATTTGTGTTTGAATTTTTTAAATTTTATGAACGCCCTATACAAATTATAAAACTTGTGCTACACAATTTTTTTCTAAATTTTTTTTACCGTTAGTTTTAATTTTTTCTAGTAATTTTTTAAAACTGTTTATTACGTTTTTATAGCTGTTGTAAAACGTTTTTTGAATGTCAAAAATTAACACTTGCAAAATAAAAAATTATTAATTTTTTTTAAGATTTTATTTTTTCTTTCCTTCAGAAAAAGTATAATCCAGGATTGATTGTGACCATTTCCATTGGATGTTATCCAGAATTTTTTGAATGTATTCTGCACAAATAAGGTAAGCCCCTTTTTTGTTTAAAATTAAATAAAAAATAATAAAAGACACTCAATTTATTTATTTCATTAATTACCAACAAGTTTCAGCAAGTTACGACTTGAACCATCATATCATCAACGAAAAAAATTATGATGTCTTTTAATATACCATAAGTAATTAACGTTTATATTTATAATATTAGAAAAAATAATCGTTTGGAGAGGAAACTTGTGTTAGAAATATTGATTGATTGATTGTTGCAGATTCCTTTGGGGAGGTGACGATTCATTTCTTTTAAATCCTCAAGTACTTATAACATCTTTTGGACCACGACGAAGAAGTCCCACTATCATTCATGGGATCCAAGGAGAATGGACCACTCTTATTGCTGTTAATGAATAGGGTACCTGTTCCATGGTAGTAAACTTTTAATAAAATGTTTTTTGTAATACTTTGTTAAAAAGTGGGTTTATTGAACAAAATTTCAGTTAAATTTTTTCAGTAATTAATTTTACAGTTTTTAGTTATTGTAAGTCTTTGAAATTTTGTTTAAAATTTACTTTGGATTTTTGTAATTTTTTGAATCGATAAAAAAGTTTTAATCATTTCATCCAGAATTCAATATTTTTTCATTAATAATTTTTTATCTATAAATAATTTAGAAAAGAAAAATTTTTTTGCGTAGCATTATTAATTTAATCTTCAGTTTTTTTTAAATTTTGTTTCCTCGTAGTTACATACAAATAGTAAACGAAAAAAATTGCTGTTATTTATTTTTTACTTGAATTTCGAATCTGTAGCTTTTTATTTTTGGTATTCACTTGTATTTTTTCATAGTTTTTGAAATTTAATTCCACTTGAAAGTATTTTTTTTAAATTCATCTAAAATTCAATATTTCTTTATTAAATAATTCAATTAAGTAATTTGAAAAATGTTTTAGTGCATAATTTTTTCCATTTTGCTCACATTTCGACTTTTTAATTTTTCTTTTTTAGTTTATTTTTATTTCTCATTTGCATAGATATAAATAATAATAATTATCATTCGCTGTTTTTATAATTTTTTTAATAAATTTCATTAAAATCCATATTTCAATTATGTTCAAATCTTTATCTTAGATTTTTTTTATTTAGCTTTCTGTTTTTTCATAAAATTCCCTTATATATTTTTCTAGTTTGTCTGAAAATATTTTTTTTATCGTAATTTCATCTGGTCAATATTTCTTTATTAAATATTTTTCATAAATAAAACTCGATAAATCCACTTTTAATAATTATTTATTTAAACAATTATTGCTGTTATTTTAACAATATTATTACAAATAACATTAATAATCACTTTAGTTTACATAAAATATTTTTTACTTGTATTTATATACATACGTATAGTTAAGTGCATAAAATATTTATTTTGTATTAACAATTTAGGTACATATAATTATTTAAATTATCTTAGATTTAGACTATAATAATTAGGAATATTATTTTATTAAGTTAACGTAACTATTTATGCATTTATATGTAATAATAAACTATTGGGAATAGGGGACTTATTCTGGGGGGTGAATAAGAGAAAGAAAGATAGAGAGACGCTGCAAGAGAATGAGGGTGAAGTGTGAAAGAAAAAAGTATGAATGGGATTGTTGGTGACTGTATTTTCAGTGGTGGTAAGTGGGAATGAGTTGATAACGTAAGGGTGAAGTTGTGCACATATGGGTGTGTGAAAACGTATGAATCAAGGGTGTAAATATGAGTGGAATAATGAGAATATGAGATGATAATGAATGAGTTTGGGGTTGTAACTGAGAGGGAGAAAGAATGCGAATATAAGTGGAAGTATAAATGAGGGAGAAAGTTAGAATGTGAATGTGAAATAAAGGTGTAAGTGAGAAAGAAGAATGGGGCATGTAAGTGAAAGTGTTTGTGTGATTTTGTGAATAAATGGGGGGCTAGTTGAGATAGTAAAAGTGTGAATGATTGAGGGGGTGTATGAATGAAAGAAGGGATGTGTAAGTGAGATTGGTGGCATGAATGAGAGAGAAAGGGTTTGTGAAGAAATAGGAGCAAGTATGTAAGTATGTATGAATAATAGGGTGAAGTTTAGTATATGTGGGAGTATATGATAGATTGGGGGTAAGAATGAATGAATAAGAGGGCGTATGGGGGAACGTGGGGGCATGAATGAACGAGTGCAAGTATGAGTGATGTGATAGGCTGAGGCTATGGATGTGTATGATCGAATGTGTGGGTGTGTAAGATAATGGAAGGGTGCATGTACGAATGAGGGACTGTTGGAGGGAATGGGGACATGTATGAAGGAATGAGAGGGTGTGTGAGTAAGAGCTGGGGGGAATGAACGAACGAAAGGGTGTCTGAAAGAATGTGATCAAATGTATATGAAGGAATGAATGAGAAAGTGAATGAGAGATTGGCGGTAAGAATGAATGAGTAAGAGGGTGTATGGGGGCATGAATGAATGCGTGATGTGAGAGGGTGAGGCTATGAATGTGTGTGATCGAATGAGTGGGTGCGTGAGATAATGGAAAGGTGCATGAACGAATGAGGGGTTGTTGGAGGGAATGGGGACGTGTATGAAGGAATGAGAGGGTGTGTGAGTAAGAGCTGGGGGGAATGAGTGAACGAAAGGGTGTCTGAAAGAATGTGATCAAATGTATATGCAGGAGCGAATGATATAAAGTGTATGTGAGACTGTATGAGAGATTGAGGGGTAAGAATGAATGAATAAGAGGGTGCATGGGGGCATGAATGAATGAGTGATGTGAGAGGGTGAGGCTATGAATGTGTATGATCGAATGAGTGGGTGCGTGAGAGAATGGGGGCATGTATGAGTGAATGAGAGGGTGTTTGAGAGAATGGGAGGAAGTATGAATGGTGAGAGGGTCTAAACACCCTCTCCCTATTCGTACTTGCTCCCATTATCTCCAACACCCCCCTCATTCATTCATACACGCTCCCATCTCCCACACCCCCACCCATTCGGTCTTATACATTGACCGCCTCACCCTTGTGTGAGAGAGGTGTGAATGAGGGTGTGCAGGAGAGAATGGGGGCAACGGGGGCGGGAGGGAGGTGGGGGAAGCAGGGGGGGGGAACCCGTACGTAAATAAAAGACATGTAAACCATTATAGTGTTTTATTTAAAAAGGGACAAAAATGTATTTTTCACGCCTACCAGGTTTCGCGTGATCGTTTTTGTTATTCGAAGACCGTCCGGGACGGTTCCCGGACGCTGGATCGCCAAGTTTCGAACTAGAAGTCCCCAATGCACAGAGTTCGGATTTTCCGGGATCGTGAGTCGTGGATGTTTCGCAATTCGACTCTCAAAATCCCCCAGGGGGTTTGAGAATCGAATTGCGAAGCTTCCAAGACTCGGGATTCCGGAAAATCCGAGATTCCGGGCGTTGGGGGCTTCGTAGTTCGAAACTCGACGTTCCAGAACACTCCCGGCACTCCCGACACTCGCGATACTACACGATCCCTCCTGGATGGCGAAGAACGACGTCCTGATGATGGACCAACTCCTCATGGTGACGATCATGGACAAACTGAAACAAAAACAAATTTATTTAAATTCACAACTATTGATTGATTAATATTTTTATATAATTAGCTCATTATTGGGGGTATTATTGGTTTTATTTTTGGCAAAATTTTGATAGAAATTATTAAAAATATTAATCCATAATTATTAAATAAAAATCAATTTTAATAAAGAATAGGCATTAACCAAAAAATAAAGGAAATAATACCCTAATAATTGAAAAAATTAGACAATTATCAACTAATTATTAAAGATATTAATCAATAAATGGTTCATAAAAATTATTTTTAGTAAAAATTAGACAGTAATCGAAAAATAAGAAATTAAAATACCAAGAACAGAAAATATAACACACATTAATTAATATCCCAATATTACAATCGAAAACATTTATCAGTAGGTGACCTTAGCTAATTTTTACCAAAATTTACATTTAAAATTAATCGCAAAGTTCAGAAAAATTATTGAATTATTAACTTAATTTTTATTAAATTTTTTACGATTCGAATTCTTCGAACTCAAACGATTTATAAACTTTTTAAAATAAAACACCAAATTTTTGACGTAAATGAAAAACTCACCATGGTGGATGCAGCCGGATCACAGTTACTTCCCCTAATGAACTCCAATGGAAATCCTCTTGATGCCCTTAGGAAGCAACCCCAATATAACAGCTGTAACAAAATCAAAAATTATTATTTTATTATTTTTCCAAAAGTGGAGAAGAATTTTTAATAAAACAACCTAGAAACCTGACTTTTCTAAGCATCCCCTTAAACTATTAAAAATAATAGATTTTAAAGCACAAAAAATCTCAAATTTACAAAATAAAATAACGATATATTCCAAAAACTCTCAAATTAAAAAGTCACAACAAATATCGTAAAGAAAAGGTCATAGAACTTGTGATTTATTCATAGAATTCATAAAATAAAAATTTTATGTGTCCAAAGAATAAAGAAAAGTTTTCAGACCTACCTAAAGCAACCCTCAATTTATAACCTGTAACAACGTGTCCCACTAAATATAAATATGTTTTCAAATTAAAAAAAGAGAAGATTTTAAATCATAAAAGTAATTTTGAAAACAAGAAAAATTTTAAGTTTAAATTACACTTAAAGTACCTAAGAAAAAAAATAAGACTAAAACAAAATTATTTAAAAAATACTCACACTATGGTGGATGCACCAGAATCTCAGTTACTTCCCCTAGTGGACTCATCTGGAAATTCTCTTGATGGTTTTAGAATGGAAAACCAAAGGCAGCTATAACGAAATAAAAATTATTATTTATTATTTTTCCAAAACTGCAGAAATATTTTTACTAAAACAACCTACAAACCTCTAACTTTTCTAATAATCCCTTTAAACCAATAAAAATAACAGATTTTAAAGCACAAAAAATCGCACCTTTCCAAAATAAAATTACTAAAGATTTTACAAAATCTCAAATTGAAAAGTCACAACAAAAATCGTAAAGAAAAGATCGTAAAACTTATTTATTTATTGAATTTAGAAAATAAAAATTTTATGTGTAAAGAATTTCAAATTTACCTACAAAACAAAATTACTAAAAGTTTCAAAAATGCTCTAATAAAAAATAATTTCATTATTATTTATTAAAAAATACAATGAGATATAAAATGCAAAGGGAATATTTAAATAACCCTTACCATGGTGAATTCAACAGGTCTCGACCACTTCTTCAGGGACATAAGTTCATGAAGGCGTTTGGAAGACAATCTGTAACAAAATAATACATACATCAATTAAAATTAATTATTAATGACACGTTATAAACAATAAAAAAGTATTTTTCACAGTTAAATTTTTGGTTTTATTTCAAATTATTGATATGTAATATACCTTTAAACCAACGAAATAAATTAAGCTGCAAAGCATTGATAAGCAACGCTTCAAATAAAAAACCAAATTTCTAATTGTGCAAAAAAAAAACTATAACCAGAAATGATCGATAAAGGGCTTAACGAACTGACTACACCGGATGTTAGTAATCGATTTAATTCGCACTAATTCGTATATATTGTACCAAATATAGTTGTTTGTAACTAATTTCGGCCAAATAGACCGCAAAAATTACAAGAAACTTAGTTTTTCGATAAAAACAAATTTTGTTAAAAATCGACTTTTTTGCGTATAATATCGCTTCAGTTCGAACTAATTCGACCCTTAGGGATCTATTGGTATCCTATACGATCGATTCTGCCCAAATTCAGCGCGATTTAGCAGAAAAATTGAAAAAAAATTTCAAAATTTTGTGAGAAGGGGGGGGTATTCTGTCGATTTTTTTATAAATTTTGAAATTTTTTCGCGACAAAGCGGCTTAATTCGCATTAATTGGTCTCTATTGTACCAAATATAGTTATTTGTAACTAATTTCGGCCAAATAGACCGCAAGAATTGAGGGAAACTTGGCGTTTTTCGATAAAAGTAGATTTTGTTAAAAATCGACTTTTTCGCGTATAATATCGCTTCAGTTCGAACTAATTCGACCCTTAGGGATCTATTGGTATCCTATACGATCGATTCTGCCCAAATTCAGCGCGATTTAGCAGAAAAATTGAAAAAAAATTTCAAAATTTTGTGAGAAGGGGGGGGTATTCTGTC
Source organism: Agrilus cyanescens (assembly GCA_947389935.1). Taxonomy (NCBI): domain Eukaryota; kingdom Metazoa; phylum Arthropoda; class Insecta; order Coleoptera; family Buprestidae; genus Agrilus; species Agrilus cyanescens. The sequence goes on along the minus strand of OX376710.1, from coordinate 805,140 downwards.
GATTTTTTTATAAATTTTGAAATTTTTTCGCGACAAAGCGGCTTAATTCGCATTAATTGGTCTCTATTGTACCAAATATAGTTATTTGTAACTAATTTCGGCCAAATAGACCGCAAGAATTGAGGGAAACTTGGCGTTTTTCGATAAAAGTAGATTTTGTTAAAAATCGACTTTTTCGCGTATAATATCGCTTCAGTTCGAACTAATTCGACCCTTAGGGATCTATTGGTATCCTATACGATCGATTCTGCCCAAATTCAGCGCGATTTAGCAGAAAAATTGAAAAAAAATTTCAAAATTTTGTGAGAAGGGGGGGGTATTCTGTCGATTTTTTTATAAATTTTGAAATTTTTTCGCGACAAAGCGGCTTAATTCGCATTAATTGGTCTCTATTGTACCAAATATAGTTATTTGTAACTAATTTCGGCCAAATAGACCGCAAGAATTGAGGGAAACTTGGCGTTTTTCGATAAAAGTAGATTTTGTTAAAAATCGACTTTTTCGCGTATAATATCGCTTCAGTTCGAACTAATTCGACCCTTAGGGATCTATTGGTATCCTATACGATCGATTCTGCCCAAATTCAGCGCGATTTAGCAGAAAAATTGAAAAAAAAATTCAAAATTTTGTGAGAAGGGGGGGGTATTCTGTCGATTTTTTTATAAATTTTGAAATTTTTTCGCGACAAACCGGCTAAACTCTCACTAGGTAATTGGTCTCTATTGTACCAATTATAGTTGTTTGTGACTAATTTTGGCCAAATAAAGCGCAAGAATTGAATTATATATTATATTAAATGTAAATTATTATATTATACACTGAAATAGTAAACTAAGGCTAAATTAAATAAATAAAATCTTTAAAGGGTTTACTAAAATGTGAGTGACTCACCAAAAATTTTCCATATGGACCAAATTGTTGCACTGGTTATGTTGTTCTCACAATATTGTTATTATTAGCAACATTTTTTTAATAATAAATAAACAATTAGCACCGATTTAACTCAGTATTTTGCTGTAGGATCCGACAGAACAGCAAATTTTCTAAAACGATCGTCACCGTCACGTAGACATTAACATTGGTCTTTAACTGACAGATTAATAAGGACAACTGATTAAATGTGAGGTCAGTTGAACTAACTGGCGCTGTGAGTAAGGAAAACGTCCGAAATAGAAAATAAAATAATATTAATATATAAATTAATTTTCCATGTCCATCCATACTGTCGACGAAAATTTCTGTTTTCAAAATAAAACTAATTGCATCAAAAAATTTTCACAAATTTTCCGGATTTCACAAAAATGTATATGAATTTAAAATTTGATTGAAAAACCATTTAATCCAACGAAAATTGCACTTTCCTTTTTTCAAAATTTGTACATAAAAAATCGTAGCCACAATAAAGAAGCCAGAAAAAAAATAAGTTTTTCCCAGTATAATAAATAAAACAGAATTTTTATAAATTATTTTCCAATAAAAAAATTTTGAATTAAACACCAAATTTGTGCCTTTAAATGTACCTACATTAAGAAAAAAGGAAAAAAGTTGACAATTTTTGAAAATTTAAATTTCATATTTTTTCTGTTAAATTATAAAATAAGCATTTAATTTTAAACATCTCAAGAAAAAAGAATTTAATTCAATAACAAAATTAAACGAACCCTTACATACGTTTCAAATTAAAACATACAAAAGTTTTGCTATAAACCGAAAATAAAATCTTTTAAAACACGAACAAAACAATTTTTAAATTCTGTAACAAAGATAATGATTATCACAACGATTTCTTTTTCTTATCTTTCCCAAAGAAACTGTTCCAATGTTGTAAACATCTTTAGAATCTCGCATACCAATTTGGTATTATAAAATTCAGCCAAAGATATCAAAAAGAAATTTTTCTAAAAAAAAATAAGCTATTATATATCAATCTAAATTGTGTAATATAAGCTCATTAACTGCACCATTTAGTAAAAAACTGTAATTTTCAAACCTACTAATTTTTTCAATAAAAGAGTATCGTGGCTCAATTTTTATACGTCCTCCATTAAAAATGGAATTAATTTAATTATTTTATAGCAAGCTAGGCAACCCAAAATACACCTAACTTACAGGATTGGCTAAGTAGGCCTTAATTTAGATTTTAATAATCATAAATTGATTTACTGATAAGACATTACGTAACATACTCATAGCATTCCAACTTGGCATAGTACAATTCATCCAAAGTCATCAGACGAAACTGTTTTATAAAAAAAAACTACCTAAGCTTTGACCAAAATCATTTAATGAAACGATATTAATTACATTATTTAACAAAATATACTAATTTTCTATAATATTTATTTTTTGTTTTTTTCAATAAAAATATCGTGGCTCAATTTCCATATATCCTCCTTAAAAATTATAGTTTTAATTGTGTCCATTATAAAAGAAATATTTAAAACTTGACTTTATATCGTTCGTATTAACAACCACTTTTACAGGGTCTTCCAGAAAATCTGCAATAAATTTTTCCCATTTCCTTTCCCACAGGGAAACAGCACAATCCCTTTCGTCATCATCAGAAAATGCACTGTATTTCAATGAGTTGATTGCAAGTTGCTTCAAAAACCTCAGATCAGTATATTTACTAGTTAACCCCATAAAAGCCATATACCAATCGTAACTGAGTCCTTTGGACCCCCAAAAACTGGGGTCATCGTTACATATGACCACGGGGTAATTCTGATTAATAAAAAACACTGCAGGGTGATTTCTTAAATCTTTTACGTACGTCAACACTTGGTTCGATATGGGGTTCACCTCGATGGCGATGTCTCTTTCTTTTATTAATTGCAAAAGTTTGGGGTGTTTTAAGAGGGCGTAACCGTGACCTATTCTAGAAACGTTTAGGAGAATCGCATCTACCAAATTTTCGTCTATGTTCGTTCCGTACCATTTTGTTTCGCCAGCGTGGAAAAACAGTTTTACGGTATCTGAAAATATTTAAGGGTGACTTTTGGGGAGCAGGGGAAAATTGTGAAATTGAAAGCATCTCGTGTGACCTATCAAATAAATGGGGTTGAAGTGGGGGTCTCGAATATATTTTTTATATAATTTTAAAATAAATGGTTCTGAAGTTATTTAAGAAATTAGGTAAAAATTGACCATTACGTCTGAAACTATCAAGGGTTAATATTTGAAAAAAATTAAAAAACAGTTCCTTACTCGTAGATTATAGAAAATTGTATGGAAAGTCTAAGATCCTAAAATAATCTGGTAAATCCCCACTTTTGGGGAGGCAAATTATGAAATTAAAAACATATCGTGTGACATATCAAATGAAAGGGATTGAAGAGGGGGTCTCGAATATAATTTTTATATAATTTTAAAATAAATGGTTCTGAAGTTATATAAGAAAATAGATGAAAATTGACCATTACGTCTGAAACTATTAAGGGCAAAATTTTGAAAAAATACAAAAAATAGTTCCTTACTCGTAGATTATAGAAAATTGTATGGAAAGTCTAAGATCCTAAAATAATCTGGTAAATCCCCACTTTTGGGGAGGCAAATTATGAAATTAAAAACATATCGTGTGACATATCAAATGAAAGGGATTGAAGAGGGGGTCTCGAATATAATTTTTATATAATTTTAAAATAAATGGTTCTGAAGTTATATAAGAAAATAGATGAAAATTGACCATTACGTCTGAAACTATTAAGGGCAAAATTTTGAAAAAATACAAAAAATAGTTCCTTACTCGTAGATTATAGAAAATTGTATGGAAAGTCTAAAATCCTAAAATAATCTGGTAAATCCCCACTTTTGGGGAGGCAAATTATGAAATTAAAAACATATCGTGTGACATATCAAATGAAAGGGGTTGTTGTGGGGGTCTCAAAAATATTTTTTATATAATTTTAAAATAAATGGTCCTAAAGTTATTTAAGAAAATAAATGAAAATTGACAATTATTGGTCCTAAAATTTAAAAAAAATTATTTAAACAAACCTTCTAAGCTTTTTAACTGTTCAACGAAATCCTTCAATGGATACCCCATTCTTTCCTCCCCAACCAGATCAAAACCAGCTACAAAATCTGGAAACAATTCCTTCAGTTTTTTAGCAATTTTAACATACTTCCAAGCCGTCGTATTATCCACACGTCTCATGGGTGCATAAATGAATTTAGCCCCGACGAAATCGGGATGATCTTCTTTGAATTTCTTCAGCACATTATAATATATTTGTGCCACTTGGAACTCGTCATAAACCGTACCATTTAGTTCATACACAGATGGCAGTAGACCCCTAAATTCCAAGTACATCACATTATCTTCATACAATTCCTCCAAAGCCCTGTAGAAATAGTCTTCAAACACAGGTCTGTAAGTTATCAACGGGGATACAGTCTCGAAAATTCCCTGAAAAGCTGCCCACACCTCGTCTTCACACTTGTACACTTTCTCAGGGTTGTCCACGATCAGGGTGAATTTAGATCTCATGAAACTGTCTATCGATGGGCTTTTTTCTCTCAGTTCCTTCAACAGAACCCAGTCACAAGACTGTTCAGGTTTACTAAAAAATTTCAGTTCGAAACGTCCGTTAGTCATGCAAACGTACAGATCGTTCCTGTAAGTCAGATTGAAGAGGAACTTTTCCGAAACAAGGGCAGTGTCGTGCGAGTGAAGATTAGCCCCTTTGGGCACTTTTTGAATAAACTTGAACACCTTGGATTTTTCTATTAGTCTTTTGGACCTGAAGAAGTGTTGGGCAGGTAAAAAATTCAGGGCGTTGTCGAATCCATCGTTGAACTCTGCTAATTTTAGTTTCATCAGTTTTTTGTTAACCGCCTCTTCGGATGGGGTGAGTTTTATCGAAGACCCAAGTATTTGGGAAATTTCTTCTTGAATAAGGTCCTCCCTGTCTTCCCAATAATCGCGTACACTGACACTACATTGGATTGCTAATAACACTAAAAATAACAGCGAGTTCATTTCGACGTTGTTCGAGCTCGTTTCAAACTAACACAATATTCGTCGAGCTGAGACATTGAACCTGTTTATTTCAATCGATTACGATCGACCAATCGGAAAATAATCAAAGTTAATTGATTATTTATCTTACAAAAACAGTTTTGTTACGTCACCGTTTAGAAATAAATTATTTGCAAACGCACAAACAAGTACAGCATAATATGCAAACTAAAAAAAAAACTAACGCCATACAATAACAGAAATGATATTCCCAGTCTTTATATTTTAAAATTTCTATTTAAAATGGCCTAAGTCACTTTTGAGAACCTTCTCTTTATGACTCTAAAATTTTATCGAAATCGAATCACTCGTTACGAAGATATACACGAACAAACAAACGGACTGACAGACAGAACTCATATCTCATTTATGTACGTACTAAAAACTATTGCAAATGGCCTAAGTCAATTCTCAGTACCTTCTTCTTATGCCTTTAAAGTTTTATTAAAATCGGTTCAGTCGTTTCGAAGATATAAACGAACAAACAAACGGACTGACAGACAGAATTCTTATTTCGATTATATAAATTGTGTTTCAAACAAAAAGAGAGGTGTATCTATGTACTTACATGTCGAGTATCCACTCGAAGTGCTTATATTTATTAGATTTCATAGAAAAAATTAATTTATCAATCTCAAAAATTTAAATTAAGTCGATAAACAATTTCCGGTTGTTACTAAGCCTCAAGTATTTACGTAATGGAAATAGGAGTCATATCTTATGACGACACAAAGATTTTTTTTAAAGACTTAAGCCAAAATCCAATTTTTTTTGTTTTGGATTGAGTCGTGGAAAAAAAATATATAAAAGAATTTTGGGAAAAAATCCAAAATTTTGTAAAAAATAATTAACACAACAACCAAATATGGGGAGGGCTTACAATTTATGTAAATATATACTCCCCAATACTATCACCCGTCCTGTACTTGTAGAAATTAATTTTTTCCAGCATTTTACCTACTACAACTAAAATTTTAATTGAAATAATATTTTCTTTGAAATTTCCTATCCCAAAAATTAAAAATGATGATCCCCATTTTTCATTTTGGTATAAACAACTTTTTCAACGTACACAGTCCTCAAAAACTCCAACCATTTCAACCGAAAGGCCTCCAAAATCTTTTCCTTCTCGTCATAACTCAAAATAGATTGCTCGACAGAATTCAGAGCCAATTGTTTGAGAAATTCCAACCCAGCGTCCTTTCTGGAGAAGGCCAAAAAGGCCAAATACCAATCGTAGCTTAACCCTTTAGCCCCCCAAAGTCCAGGATCGTCGTTACAAATGACCACTGGTAATCCCTGGGACACGTACGTGACAGCAGGGTGGTTCCTCAAGTCGTCCACGAGCCACAACACTTGGTTCGATATGGGCGATATCTCCAGCCCTATGTTCCTCTTCTTGACCTTGTTCATCAACACGGGGTGTTTGTCCAAAGCAAACGCATGTCCCACCCTCTTTGACCCTAACAAAATCGCGTCCACTAAATTCTCGTCCACGTCGTACCCGTTCCAGTTGGTTTCCCCAGCGTGGAACACAAAATCCATTTTCCTTCTCAAAGGAAGAAGTCTGTCGACCCTGTTCTTCAATGGCAGCCCCGGATCTTCGAACCCCACAAGATCAAAAGCTACTATATAATCTGGATATTTCTTTTGTAGTTTCAGGAACACTTTTAAGCTTTTATCAAACTCTTTGTCGTCCATGTTCCTGGACGGGGAGTAAATCAGTTTCGCTCCCATAAAATCCGGATGGTCTTTCCGGAATTTTTCAACAGTGTTAATAAACACTCGTACGAACTTATCTGGGCCGTACGTCTTGTCTAGGTCATAAACGAGCCAAAAATTGGCCCTGAACTCCCCATAAAACACATTGTCTTCGTACAACTCCTTCAGGGATTGGTAAGTGCATTTTTCGTAGACGGGGATGTAAGAGACGAGCCCATTGTACGTGCCAAAAAGGGACAAAAACTTTTGCCACGTGTCTAAGTTGTTTGTGAACTGTTTTCTGGTGTTGTAGTCCATGACCATCTTCTCCTTGAGCCAGGCGTCTACCGTTGGATCTGTTCGTCTCAAATCTTTGAGCTTCACCCATTCGCACTGGTCGTTTTCGTGCCCATCCCGAAAAAAATATATTTGGGCTTTCTCCCTACAAATGTACAGATGGTCCATGTACGTGATGTTCCAGAAGATGTAGTCGAAGGAAACGGAAGCTGTCAGATGGGTGTGAAGAGATGAGCCCTTTGGTAGGGCTTTGATGAAGCTGAACAGTTCTGATTTTTCGATTTCTTCTTTGATGTCGGCGAAAATTTGTGCTGGAGGGTATAGGCTAGTGTTTTGATAAAAAACTGCCAGTTCTTTCCTTTTTAATTCCAAAAGGACTTGGTTCACCTGCTCTTCTAGCACGTTCAGAGTTATTTTGCTTCCCAAAGAGTGATCTGATTCTCTCTGGAGAAGATTCCGTCTCAATTCCCAGTAACGCGTCGTTTCGCACTCACTGTCACCCAACGTACAACGACATGCACTCAATATCAGAATGATAAGAAAAGACAACATATTATTATTGTGAATGGAGTTCAAATGTGACCATGCACAATTGCACAATTGCTCTTTGGAGACGAGAAGTGAAGTGTACGAGATTATAATGTAAGTAGTAGGTACAATTTTTTTTATCGTCTAAATCCACACATTATGTAACCACCATCATCATCATCATCATGCAACTATATACATACATACAAACATTCATAATTAACTGCAGTATGTTTTATGATAAGATTTCTTTTTAATGAGTAACATATTTTTTAATTTTAAAATCACCAGTGTCGTCACATAAATGTTAACCATAAGGTGATTACTTTAATTTTGTTTAAAGGTCCAATTGATCGTCGCATTGGGCTGCAAATGTTGCAGCCACATTACAAAAACGTACCCGTTTATACAGTAAAAACAGTGGAGTTCCGAAATCATTCGCTGTGAACACATTTGGTTTAATTGGTTGCATAAGTGGCCCAGACTCGAAGTGATTAATAGTAAAAATAATTTTAAAGAAATAATAAACTTAGCAACAATTATTTGACCAATAAATAAACTTCTCAACGCATATTATATCAATATTGAAAAGTGTTTGGTTGTTATAAATAATTCTCCCAATTAATAGTATTTTTTTTATATTTTCAAAAATCTTTATATTCACCAGTTGAAAATAGAACAAAGGTCAAAGATAAAACAGATTAATAATTATGTAGGATATTCTAAAGCATATTTAAAATATTTTATTATTACGATTGTTAATATTTTTGATATGTTGAACGAAAATAGTGATTTATTTACATTAAAATGAAGCATAAATTGGCATTTGTTTAGAAGTGGATTCCAATAGCAAAATACCATCCAATTCATAATTTTTATTGCAGTAGTTTCAGAATCAAATAGGAGGAACACGTTTTGGCGCACATTTCTCGTAATATCTCGAGATGTATGGCACATAAAAATTTTTAAAAATCATTTTTGAGCTCCTTATGATCTGCCCTTTCCAACGAAATGTCACATGACGTCAGAAAAATTAAAAAAGAAAATGGGGTACCATAACTTCGCGTCTAAAATATTCTTATTTTTGAGCAGCAGTTATTTCAAACAAATGAGAATCAACGTCATTAATCAATGTGCATACTCGATAATTTCTATTACGATAGTTTCAGAATAAAAGAGGGAGACACGTTTTAGCGCTTATTTCCGATAATATCTCGAGATGTGTGGCACATAAAAATTTTTAAAAATCATTTTTGAGCTCCTTACAACTAGCCCTTTCCAACGATATGTCACATGATGTGGAAAAAAATTAGAAAATAAAAATGGGGTACCGTAACTTAGTCCCTAAAAAATTTTATTTTCGAGCAGCAGTTATTTAAAAAAAAAATGAGAATCAACGTCATTAATCAATGTGCATACTCGATAATTTTTATTACGATAGTTTCAGAATAAAATTGGGGGAACACGTTTTGGCGCACATTTCTCGTAATATCTCTAGATGTATGGCACATAAAAATTTTTAAAAATCATTTTTGAGCTCCTTACAACTAGCCCTTTCCAACGATATGTCACATGATGTGGAAAAAATGAGAAAATAAAAATGGGGTACCGTAACTTAGTCCCTAAAAAATTTTATTTTCGAGCAGCAGTTATTTAAAACAAATGAGAATCAACGTCATTAATCAATGTGCATACTCGATAATTTTTATTACGATAGTTTCAGAATAAAATTGGGGGAACACGTTTTGGCGCACATTTCTGGTAATATCTCTAGATGTATGGCACATAAAAATTTTTAAAAATCATTTTTGAGCTCCTTACAACTAGCCCTTTCCAACGATATGTCACATGATGTCCAAAAAATTAAAAAAGAAAATGGGGTACCGTAACTTCGCGTCTAAAATATTCTTATTTTTGAGCAGCAGTTATTTCAAACAAATGAGAATCAACGTCATTAATCAATGTGCATACTCGATAATTTTTATTACGATAGTTTCAGAATAAAATTGGGGGAACACGTTTTGGCGCACATTTCTGGTAATATCTCTAGATGTATGGCACATAAAAATTTTTAAAAATCATTTTTGAGCTCCTTACAACTAGCCCTTTCCAACGATATGTCACATGATGTCCAAAAAATTAAAAAAGAAAATGGGGTACCGTAACTTCGCGTCTAAAATATTCTTATTTTTGAGCAGCAGTTATTTCAAACAAATCAGAATCAACGTCATCTATCAATATGCAAATTCATAAACTTTATTACGGTTGTTAAAGAATAAACACGTTTTGGCGTACATTTCTGGTAATATCTCGAGATGTATGGCGCATAAAAAATTTTAAAAATCATTTTTGAGCTCCTTATAACCTGCCCTTTCCAACGAAATGTCACATGACGTGAAAAAAAATTAAAAAATGGGGTACCGCAACTCGGTCCCTAAAGAATTTTTAAAATATTTTATTAAAGTTAATACGATGGTTAATATTTTGGATACGTTGAACAAATAGTGATTTATTTATATTAAAATATAGGAAAAAATAGCACTTATTTAGGGGTGGATTCCGATGTCTCCAATATCAAAACACCCTCCATTTTCAAAACAAATACATGTGTTACAAATCCTTGTACTGTTTTTCGAAATAAGGTCAAAATTGTTAATAACGTAATTGTAAATTCGAAGGGAGAATAGATCATCTGGGGATGTCTAAAACAAAAAAATTTCTAAAAATATCTAATAATTTGTTTTGATAAATATTTCCAAAAATAACAGATATTAAAGAAAAATAGGCTTTAACGGCCAGAGCTCCGTGTTTACCCTTAAAACTTTTAAATTTTTATATACATATTAATTATTTGTTGTTAGATTTATGTACACTTACAACTTCGTTAGCGGATTGGGTGGTACGAGGAGATCCATCTGACTCAACTTGTTTGTTCAGAGCGTACCCCCTTTTGAGGTGGTACTTTATAAACTCAAATTGTTCTAGAATTATGAAAAAGCTCTTTCAGTCCTTTATAATTAAAAAGAAATTATTAAAAATTATTTTTTTTTTTTGTATTTACGTTAAAAATAATGTACCTACGTATTATTATTTTGTATCTTCACATACGTTTAGATATAATTTATTTATTATATATGTACCTGTATCGGGAACGTCACGCAATATTTCCTTGAAATTAAAAGAACAAACTCCAATTAGCAAAGTAAAACTTATGAGCAGCATTGTGCACTGAAAATTAACAGAAAACATCCCCCCTATTTCTTTGCTGTTTTTCACTTTAGGCTTCTGACGAACGAGCGTCAATTAATACTGCAAAGAACGAAAAATATCTAAAGGATTAGGTTTATTTGCAAAATAAATTCGTTCACGTATCAGGATTATAAATCATATAAATCCGCTACCATATATAAATCTAATCGATTAAATTCAGAACAAAGGCGGGACAAAGACCAAATTACTTGAGAAATTATTAAATCCTATCTCTTGTTTAGCTTACTTTTTAATGTTATTTTTAACGCAAATGATAAAATAAGTTAATTTGTAAATATTGTTACAAAAGGGTTAAAATTATTATATAAAACGTAACAGTGACATAAGTAGTGATTTAGGTAACTTTACACCACTTTATCTTCACTAGTGTTCCATTTTTCATTGTGGAATTGTGTAATATATCATAATATACTTTTCTACAGGTTTATCTAAAAAACTAAACCCTTTATTAACTATTTAAGTTCCTTATTACCCTAAAAACCTCACACTAGCAAGCTATATAATTTTTTAAATCGTTTTTCCTAGACAAGAAAGGTATTACTTTTATCTATAGTAGTTTATTAGGAAACAATTGTTAGGTAATACCTACAGATAATTTTCATACATAATAAACTAATATATTAATTAATTAGGGGCAAATAAATTAATACGACTATAGTAAATGCGCAGTGTGGGAACTAGGATTAGAAATAAAATAAATTAGTTAACTAGTTTCAAGAATAAAATAGAGAGAGGACACGTTTTAGAACACATTTTTAGTAATATTTCTAGAAATATAGTTCATAAAAAATTTTAAAAATAATTTTTGAACTCCTTACATACTGCCCTTTCCAACGATATGTCACATGATGTGGAAAAAAAATAAAAAATAAAATGGGGTACCGTAACTTAGTCCCTAAAAAATTTTATTTTCGAGCAGCAGTTATTTAAAACAAATGAGAATCAACGTCATTAATCAATGTGCATACTTGATAATTTTCATATGGTTAGTTTCGAAATAAAAGAGGGGGAGCACGTTGTGGCGCACATTTACGGTAATATATCGAGATGTATGGCACATAAAAAATTTTAAAAATCATTTTTGAGTTCCTTATAACCTGCCCTTTCTAACGATATGTCACATGACGTGGAAAAAATAAGAAATTAAAATGGGGTACCGTAACTTAGCCTCCCAAAAATTTTTAAATAAAAACAAATAAAAATCAACGTCTTTTATCAATCTGCAAACTCATAATTTACAATACTTTCAGAAAAAAAGGGGGAACACGTTTTGGAGCACATTTCTGGTAATATCACGAGAAGTACGGCACATAAAAAATTTTAAAAATCATTTTTGAGTTCCTTATAACCTGCCCTTTCTAACGATATGTCACATGACGTGGAAAAAATAAGAAATTAAAATGGGGTACCGTAACTTAGTCTCCAAAATAATTTTATTTTCGCCCGGTTATTATTAAAAACAAATGAAAAATCAACGTCATTTGTCAATGTAAAAACCTTCTGTAACAAACAGACACACAGAGAGTACGAATAAAAAGATAAAACCGTAAACTAATTAATTAAGAAAAATTAAACGACGTATTTAATTTATTAAATATATTATAAATTACAGTAAGCCAAACAAACCAAAAAAAAAAAAAAAGAAAAACGGAAACAAAAAATAGTAATTGTAGTAAAATATATTTGTGTATTTTTACATCATTTGTTCTTTAAACCTTAAAAAAAAGTGAAAACCACCTCACCAACAGTAATAATAATAATACCTCTTCATTTGATCAGTTTAATAAAAAATACATCCATCTCACAAACTCTTAGCCCTATCAATAACGGCCCTCGAAATAATCAGCCTTTGTACTTGCGACGTTCCTTCATAAATCATATAAATCTTAGCATCTCGCATTAGCTTTTCAACTGGATACTCGCTATTGAAGCCGTTCCCGCCGAATATTTGAACAGCGTCCGCTGCGCACTTGTTCGCCACTTCTGCGGCGTAAGCTTTGGCGATCGATGCGTAATAAGTGTTCTTGCGGCCCTGATCGACCTCCCACGCGGCCCGCATCCAGCCCAATCGGGCCGTTTCGACGCCGATCGCCATGTCGGCGAGCATAAACGCCACCGCTTGGTGGTGAGCGATCGGCACGCCGAACGTTTTACGCTCGGTTGCGTATTTCGACGCTTCGTCAAGGCAACGCTGCGCAAGACCTGTCGCTCCACACGCCACCTATTATTAGAAAAATAAAAGACGTTCGAACAAGTGCAAGAAAAGACAACAAATGAAAAGAAGAAACAAATAAGAAACGGTGACTTACCGGTGGTCTGGTTATATCGAAGCAACCCATAGCTATTTTGAAACCTGCGCCTTCTTCTAGAAGCACGTTTTCTTTTGGTACTCTCACGTCTTCGAAGGTGATTCCCCGCGTATCTGATGCACGCTGACCCATGTTTATTTCCTGTAAAACAAATGAAAAGTTTAATCAAATGAACAAAAGTAAAATGGCCTTTTTATTTACTTTTCGTCCAGGGGTGACACCGGGAAAATCTCTTTCAACTATAAATCCTGTAAAGGCTTTGCTTGCGGGACATTTAGGGTCAGGGTTTGTCCTTGCCAAGACAAAATACCTGTTAAAAAAAAAAGTTTACAATAAAGACAACTGTTTTTCGTTTGTATTTTGTTTTGTTTCTCATTTGTTATTTTTGTTTACGTACCAGTTAGCTACGCCTCCGTTGGTGATCCACATTTTTTGTCCGTTTATGACCCATTCGTCCCCCTTTTTCTCAGCCTTTGTCTTTATTCCAGCCACATCAGACCCAGCTGTCGGCTCAGTTACACAATAGGCCTTAAAAAATCGGGAAAAAATGTAGGAAAGACTAAAGGAAAAACAGAAAACTTACAGCTACAATTGGCTCTTCTACAAGTCGTCCCAAATATTTTTTCTGCTGTTCTTTGTTGCCAGCAATTAAGACTGGAGCTTGCTGAAAAAAATAAATAGAATAATTTTTCGGAAATAAGTTACAAAAAAAATATTTTTACCCCTAAACTCGTCCCCTCAATGGCCGTACCGATCCCAGTGCACCCATAACTTATTTCTTCGCCTATTAAACAACCGTCGAACACGCCTTGACCGAGACCCCCTTTAAAAAACAAAAAAAGACAACATAAAACAAACGAAAAAAAAAAACATTTGATTACTAAAAACAAATACAAAACAGAGAAAAAGCAAAAAACCAACCGCAATATTCAGGAATATGTCCATTCATAAGACCAAGTTCCCATGCTTTCTTCACTAAGGGCCAAGGATATTCTCCTGTTCTGTCATAATGAGCTGCTACAGGGATAATTTCTTCCCTAGTAAATTTTCGTGCCAATTCCTGAAACTCCTTTTGAGTATCGGACAATTCTAATGTAGAGATAAGAAAAATAGTTAAAAGTCATCACTTTAATTAGCTCATAAATACTATGATAAAGAATACACCTTTCAGATGTGTAAACATCATTTATCTATAAAGTCGTAAACAACTAGTGAACATGTTTATTATAAAGTATAACTGTTTCAATTATTAAAATGAATTATTTTCTTGATATCATCACACCGTTATCAGTTTTTAATTTTTATATAAATGTATGAGAAAACAATATAACGAATACGTATGACAAATAAAAATTATAACTTTAAATTATGTGCTTATTACAGGACAATATTCAACATAAAAAACACGTACTTACCAAAACTAAATGTAGAACTGGAAGCTACATCTTCTGCAGGTTTTTGTGCAGCGAATGAGGTGGTTGATAGAGCCCTAACAGCTGGTTGCACAGCCCCACGTAAAACCTACAAAATAAATGAATAACTACTTCCTAAACACATCTAATATTTCATAAAAACAATATAAATGAGAAAAAACAAACAAAAGAAAAAAGAAATATGTGCATCAGTCTTACCTTTGGTAAACAGTTCATGTTTGAGCTGTTTATTATCTAACACTGGCGCAAAAATAACACTCAAAACAGCCACTTCTGCTACTAATAAACACGTTTTAAATAGATTAGATTTTATAATTATATGACGGTTCAGTACAAAGTTCAAAATACAAATCGTTCAAAAAATGAAAATATTTTTCGTAAATACCTAACCTGCACTATTTACGCTAAAATGTAATCTAATCACCCACGTAAAGAACTAAATTAGAAAAAAATAATGCATAAACCTAAATACCTTCAAACATAAAAAAAAATAATAAATTAAAAGATAACCTTACAAAATAAATAGTACGAAAGTGGCTGAATGAATTTTACGTACTCAAAGAATATTCAGAGACATCTATCTGCAATCACTAAAACTTCAACATCTAAACGTCAGGTTTTTAGGTTATAAACTAACCTATTGTCAAAATAATACATATTTTTAAATAATTTAACTTTTCCTGTTAAAAAATGTTAAACGAATCGAGTGAGAGCAATTCAGGCAATCAAAGTGAAGACACAAAGTTCACCTTCAAACCCAAAAAGCGAAAACCATTAAGAAAAAGGACACCATCAAACGAGAGTGGGTCAGACGAAAACGAAATTAAGTAAGTAATATAGTTTATATCGACACATTTTTATTGAAACCCATACAAACACTTCAGCACAAACTTAGAAGACCTAAAAATGCTACAAAGTTTGAGAAAAAGACCCCACGGCGTTAATATAGTCGGTTTAGCTATCGGAAAGAAAGTGTCAGGCGAAGGAGAAGGCCAATCTGTAAGCAATTTACTAATTATTAAGACTTAATGGCTTTAACATATTAACTAAAACAATTTTAGACTAGTACATTCAAAGCTAAAGTTGGTGGGATGGTCAATATGCAAGCCTTAAAGAATGGCAAGCTAAAACAAATTGATGATGCGTATGACACTGGAATAGGGACCCAGTTTTCAGTAGAAACAAATAAAAGGGACGAAGATGACGAGATGATGAAGTACATTGAAGATCAACTGGCCAAAAGAAAGGGCAAAGGACAGACAGACATTAAAAATGATGAAAGCGAACAGACTCATTCGAAAGTAAAGTACTTGTCCCCCGAAGAGGCAGCTCTACAGGCTCTCCCCAACCACTTGAAAGAATCATCGCACAGAAAGAACGAAGAGATGCTTTCGAATCAAATGTTGAATGGCATTCCGGAAGTTGATCTGGGAATTGAAGTCAAAATAAAGAATATTGAGGCCACAGAGGAAGCCAAATTGAGGCTTTTGTGGGAACAGAACAGGAAAAAGGACGGCCCGTCACAATTTGTACCGACAAATATGGCGTCTAATTTTGCACAGCATAATCGATGTAATAAATAAATTTAATTGAAATTCGTAATTAATTTCTACATTCATTAATGAAATAATTTCGTTTTTAGTTAACGTTGATGTCCCTGAAGTTCCTATGAAGAAACTGAAAGAAGAAAATGAAGATAAAAAGTCAAAAAAAGACGAAAAGGCCACAGACGACTATCATTACGAAAGGTTCAAGAAACAGTTTCGAAGACACTGAATTTGTCCTGATATTTCAACTTATTTACAATAAAATGTAGTGTATTTAAGATAAAAACTATTAATTAAGTAATTTTTTTGTAATTCAATAGTTATACGTATTTATTTACTGATTCTGACAACATAAAGTACAAATAATTGTGTAATTTCTTTTCTAAACGAGAAACATTATTTTTCGTGTTGATAAAGCAACGAATTACTCAAAAAATGTATTAAAGTAATTAAATTAATTATAATTTACGAAATACATAACGCTAGTTTTTTTTATTTAAAGTTGGTAACGGTTAAGGTTAACAATATCAAAAAACCTTGTTCAAAACAAGTTCAAAAATTTGCATTGTTGCAACAATCAATAACAATTGAAAACCTAGTATTGTTAAAGAACAAGTGCTAAACACATTGCATTGTTGAAAGTAGTAACAAGAGTGGCGCTTTCTGAGTCTGACGGTGAGGGCAAATGCGTGTAAAAATGAGCAGTGAAATACATTTAAACGTTCGTTCGTTAATTAAAAATAAGCGGTTATGTAATTAAAATAAATGTTTGAATAGAACGAGTTCGATTGGTATTTATTATTGCCGCTCACAGTAACCGAAAGTGTCTGTTTAGCATGCGCACGCAGTCAAATTCTTTAGTCAAGATCGCGTTTGTGATAATAATAAGTGAAGCGAAATCGGAATAATTTTTTGAGTGTCGTTCCCGTGTCATTTGTTTTGTAATTTAAATAGCACTTTGTAGATGCTCTTATTGCGTAATAAGATCACAAACAGTACCGATACGTCGTTTGTGACCTAGTTTTTTGTGAAAGTGTTTCGAAAACGTAACGCAGACGAAGACATCCCGGGATTCGACAAGAGGAATCCACGAAAATGATAACGCGATTATTAACAGACGAAACCGACGACGTTCGTCGATTTTAAATCGAACAGCGAACGATTAGTGCGAGAAAACCTGTTTTTGTAGGTTATGAAAACGGTTGCTGATTTGACACAGTGGTCATGTCTGAATGTAAAGTGTAAGCGAAGTGGCCTACAGACCTATATTTATACAACGTTCGATTTTTATACCGCGTTAAGAAATAGATATTTGTGGGACCTTGGTGTGTTTTTGAAGGTCAGAGCTTTGCAAAGCTCTGAATCGGGTTAAAATCGGTTATCATCACGGGAGGCTTGTGTACAAGGATAAACAATGCACGAAGAGGCGACAAGTATGAGCGTACCTAGCTCTGTTGCCGCATCTACGAGCAGCACTCAGAATAATCATCAAAACGGTACGACTTCTGTCGTTATTTTAAACGAAGAAGTCGAATTGGCGATAACACAGGAAGAAAATGCAGATCCCCCGGTGCCTTTCACATCGAATTCGACAGGTAAAAACGTTACATGTTTTACATCGAAAATTTGCAGGTTATAAAATGCCAGAGACTTGTCTCCCAGTGTTCTGCTCGCTGCAAACCTGTTTTCTACGTAAATCATTGTTCTGTATTAGCTGGCAACAGTAATCGACTTTTAACAAGATTCACTTTCTTTTATTCTGCAATAGTTCTTTGCCTGCTTATTTGTCTGCATGTGTGAAAGTGAGTTTGAAAGAGAAATACTAGCGAAACTGTTATTACATCGCTTGTCTCGTTTACGTCCGGCGCTATCTGCGAGCAAATTCATGTTAGTGGGACGAATTAGCATTTCGTCCGTTCGTTTTGCTTCACTTTACTGGGCCTTCCTCTTTAAAAGACTTCAGTTGTTAGGTTACGCCCGATTGTTATTTCAATTTTTTGTTTTTTTTTTCTTCCCCCTTTTTCCCCCCGTTCTGTGAGCGCGTGAGTCTGTTTTGACGATAAGGAAATCAGTTGACAAGGTCATCTAGTTCCTCCTTGACCCATAAAGGCAGTTGGTACTATTTCTAGCTTTTCTAGGGTACCCCTAGACTAGACAGCTTGTGCTATTATAGGTCAGGTTCAAGTGCAGGTGCAAGCGGTTCTCTTCTATGTATTGAACGTAGCGTGCGCCTGCGCCATTCTAAACAAACGGCGATGTTGCATTTTGAACAAATAAATTGGCGCTTGTTTTCATTGTTGACACTTGATGATTGAAACCTTTTTCGATTGTTTTTTTTTGTCAACAATTGACGGTGTTGCAAGTCTTAAAACAAAAAACCCTATTGTTACAGAAGGTTTTGAGGTTAAGTTCTTTGTTTCATGGGTACTCCAATTTTGATTTCCATCAAATATGAGTTACTACAATAATAATAGCAAATAGTTTAAGAAAACCTAAGAATTTATGCTCACTTTATTGTTTTAAATAAATTCAAGTTAGTTTTTATAGTTTATATCATCCATCCACATGCAAAAATTTTATAAATGTAGATTTATTATCGAGTTACAAACTAACACGTAATTATTTTTAAAAAATTAGCATTTTTCTGATTGGTTTTGGCGATACAAACAACGCGACGCGCTTTAAACGATGTTAATTGAAAAGCTTAACAACGATTACGCATACGACAAGTAACAAACATTGTAACAACTTTAAAATTAAAAAATGCCTGAGAAATGGTTAGCTATTTTTAAACTACCTGCTGAAATAGTTTACAATAAACAAATGAAAAAGAAAAACATTATAAAGCGTGAGAAAATTTCCGGAAAAACAATGAAAATATTTAATGTTGCAATATGTCTGTGAAATATTTATTTTTGAAAATGAGTTAAGATTTCCATTTTTAACACTTTGCTATTGTTTCTGCTGCAATTATTCTCGTTCTGAAACAATTATAAGAAAACTGTGACACATACAACATTTTCGGCTTAAAAACGTTTTTCTTTTATTTCTCTTGTCAGCGACATTAACACATTTCGCGTGTCTTGCAGTTCTTCTTTTGTTTGTTTGCCAGGATTTAGGACGACGATCATTGTTTTTCTTTTTTAAAATTAAATTTACTCCGACTGATGTATTGTACATAATGCTATATACAGGGGTGATCAGTAAATTTCAAATTTTTACAATTTTACAAATAACTTTTATCGCTAAAAGGGGGAATTTATCTACCTATGTACTTAATTTGCAGTTAGGTAACCAAATTTGAAAGTAACCGTTCATTTTTTTGAAAAAAAAAAATAAAAATTATTTTCGTAATCAAATTCACATTAAAGTAAAACATTTGAACGTAGTTAAACATAAGCACGTGATAAAAATATTTTGTTTTTTTTTATTTACCTAATATTCATTTGTTTCTAAATTTTGTTTTTGTAAAAGCATCTACCTGTCCAATTGTTTCGGATTTCTTTTGTTTAGGCATTTTTTGTGTTCATAAAAATTATTTGTGTACCTAGTAAGTTTTCTGTTCGGATGTTAACGATCTTTTTCCTTGTATTTTGCAAACCTCCGTAATAATATTACCTTGAATCCAAAAATAAACCGTTTCACAGCCGCCGCGAGTGCATGCACAAAGAAATCCTGTATAACCACCGTAAGCCAATGCACCTTCGTTACATGCACCGGCATCGCCCAATTGCACCAGTGTTTATTAAACTCATAACAATTTCGTAAATAATAATTATAATATTTTCACGAATTACTTTTCTTTTTTTTTTTTGATTTTTTTTTTTAATTCAATATGATCTATTGCAACTGCATTTTGCCACATTCTTTTTTTTTCTTGAAAGGTACCTAATATTTAGTGCATTGCTTATCATCCCGTTTTTATGGTCGATGTACTACAAACAAAACAAGGAAGACACAAAATCAAAACAAGAGAATGTGTAAACAGAATTCGTTAAATATTTTTGTTCGTCTTTTGTCGATGCACTTTCAATTATTTTAATGCTTATTCTATTTTTTTTAACTGTTTTTCTTTTTTTTATTGTTATTAATGACTTGTTTGCAATTTCTCAAAAAGTTGAACGTCATAAATGCTTGTATACAGGAAACAAAACTAAGAAGGCAATGATTCTCATTCTTGAATGTACAAACAAAAGTAACAACGTTTAAAGAAAAAACAAAGTATTAATCAATTTTTAGGTTAATTTGGTAATAGGTATGGAATTAAAAAAAAAAATTTAATTACTGGAATGAATAAAATTTTATACTTAATATGAGTATCGTGGCAATCTTGAATAAGTTTTGTAGCACAAATTAATGCGTAGTCAAGGTAAACTGGTTAGCGTTTCTGGTACGCGTGAGTGATCACTTTAATTGCTGGGGAACCAAGTTTTCAGATAGTCTTTTTTTATTATTATTATCTATTTACCATCTTATAAAATTCAAATTTAAATTAATGTTTATTCATTAGAAATATCTATCTATCTATTATTAACCGCCTTGTAATAGATAAAAATTTGTTTTTTGACTTTTTGATTCGTACTCGTATAAATATTAATGGGCCAGAACAGCACAGTACAGTACGTCTCAAAAGTGGATTAAAAATTAAATTTATTGTCAAATTTTGAAAACAATTTCGATCCAAAATTGTATAAAATAAAAAGATCATTAAATTATATAATAGGTAGGTACCTACCTACCTAATTTATATAAATTGTATTTTAATTACTTTTTAATTTAGTATTTATTAGGTATCAGATTCCACTACCAGAAAGAAAATGCACGTTAAAAAAAAAAAAAGAAAATCATAAAAAAAATTGAGGATCACGCCTACCTTTCATTTATTTAATGTGTCTGGAGATATTCTTTTTTTTTTTAAGTAAAAAATTTTGAAATATCGTAGTACTAAAAGTGAATGTACCATCTATATTTAACGTAGAAAACTATATTTACTTTCATTTTTGTATTACTAATAACTATATGGTTAATTGGAAAGTAAACAGAGGGAGCCTTATGATCCTAAAATAAATTATTTTAATATTAAAAAAACAAAAGAAACTTGGGTACTTTTATCGGCATTTGTTTGAGTTGCTTTTTTTTATTCTAAATTTAATTGATTAAAAAGACAAATGACAAATCGTACTTTTATAGTAAGTATGTACTTTAGTACATAAAATGGATCGATATAATGATGGTCGTCGTCGAAGGCTGATTCGATTACGTGCGTCGAAGGCTGATTCGATTACGTGGACCATTCATTACCTTGGCACACTTTATCCCAAATTAGTGTATCGCCATGGCGATGTCTAAAAAACTGCACTTAAACGAAACCATAAAAATACTTTTTTTTTTACCTTATTCATTATTATGTAGTTATGTTTATCTAAATATATAACCATAATAATTTCATTTACTTGCTGGTAAATTTCCACGAAATAGAAATATTTTAGTAACAAAAATTTCTCACGATCTTTTTTTGTTATTGAAACAAAATAGTATCTAAACAATTGCTTAAATCTTTTGTATGTACTAAATCCAAAAACAAAAGCCCTAACTAATAATTTTTTGAGAAAATTTTCAGTTTTTGTTGTACGTCTGTGTTATAATTAAATCTATCAAACGATTAATTATTTAAATATTTAATTATCACATTAAGTGAAACAATATTTTAATTAAATAGATGCGTTTGTTTTTTTAACGTCTTTAAATTAACTCGAATCGATTTGAAATTCAAATACACACTTATTTTTAAATACATTTCCATGACCTACTTACTTTTCCACGTCGAGAATTCGCACAACTTTTCAAAATGTTATCTTATAGGTAGTTGGGAATTAAATTACACACATACGTACCTACAGTCATTAACGACTAAAAAAAAAAATTAAATAATAAATAATTAAGATATTAAAAATTTTGAATTTTTTTCTAAAAATAAATTCAAAAAAGAAAGACATTAATTTTCTCCAGTGAAAAGGTACCTAATTAAGGCCTCAGATTCTGTGTCTAATTCTATTTGCGCGTACGTGAGAATTTTTGACGTATTAACCCCCAGTTTCTTCAAATATAAATTTTAAGGGGTTTATAAAAAAATTGTTTTTTCATATATGATGTGGGGTATCATTTGAAAGGTCTAGGGACAAGGATTTCGAAAATATTTTTTTCAATTTTTTAAGTGCCATATGTCTTCGGATATTTCTAAAAATGTACTCCATAAACGTGTTACCCTCCCAAAAAAAACATTGTTGCGTCATAAAATAATAACTCATAGAAAACAAAAGATGAGCTCATTCTACTATCTATTTGGAACAGATTTCGTTATAGATAAGGGCGAATAATAATAATAAAGTACGTAAAACGAAAGTGGGCGACAGAGGGGATGAAAAAAAAAAAAAAAAACGAGCCCCAATGCCTGGATAAATTTTACATAATCGTAGGCGGCTGCAACACAAGCAAGGCGATAGTAATATTGGATGGACGCTTTATCGGTAGCGTCGTGGCGTCCGTGGAGCGCATGTCTGGCCTACTGACACACATTCGACGACATTGGCACCACTTTTGAATTCGGTATTTTGCAATTATCGCATCACATTCAAGATTAATTAATTATACGGATCGCGTACTTATATGTAGTTAGTCGATGCCGTTTTGTTTTTGCTTTCTTTTTATTTTGGAGATACCTACATATCAAGTGCGGCCATGAAATTGAATAATAAATGTCGTCACAGCTTCTTAACCACCTCAACTGGACACCAAAGTCAATTTAACAGTTTCAATTATTTTTAAATAAATAATATCCCTTAATCTATTTTTAATGCCCCATTTAAAGTTTCTTCTTTTTTTTTTTTTTGTTGTAAATACAACAAAAGAGAACCCACAAAGGCAAGTGCATCATTGTATCGTTTTTGAAATTGGTCCAAATTAATTAAAATTTAAAATTCGACTTACCGAAGGGTCCAATTGATGTGCGTCTTTGTTATGGCCTACTTGATGGCGAAGAATGAAAGTGAAATTTTCACGTTGGTTACAGTTGTCGTTGTTGGGTGCCAGTCGATGATTTAATTTCAGTCTGAAAATTAAATAAGAAATAATTTCGATTTAATTAAAAATTTATAGTTACGATACTTTAATAAAGTTGGCAGCCCGGATGTCACAACTTCGCATGTGGTTGCCTATATTTAGTAAAGACTAAAGTCAGAAAAAACAAATGATTTTCACACACATTAAGAACCATAAACAAAATCAATGTTTAATAATAATGAGTACTACTATATTTTGTTGTCGCTGTTCTTTTTTTTTTTTTTATTGTATGAACATCGATGCTCTTTTGATACACACTGTATGTATTCAAATTTTTTTTAAATGCACTTGTTGATGGTCCGTGAGAAAAAAATGGTGGCGAAATAAGTGAAATGCTACAAAATAGGGGCATTGCACAATTAATTGGGTAATATTTAATGCTTTAAACGTGAACTAAACTAATAACCAACTCATATAACATACATATTCAGAAACTTTTTTTTTTTTTTAATAATAATCACACCTCTATGTTGCAATTGTTAATATACTTAGTTTCTTTTTTTTTCTGGTCGTATTTTTTTTTTAATTCTCAAAAACATATGCATAATCAACGATTAAATTCAAATGAATTTTTTTTGCTCATCTATCACCCTGTATATCTTTTGGAGGCAATAATATCTTATGCTTAAAAATATTAGGGGTAAGAAATAAACGTGTTAATATTTTTATGATTGTTTTAATGTACATATTACATTCATATGTAAAACACCTTGTATTGCCTTTGCACATGGAACATGTATTTAAATTATTGACACACTGACCTAATACTGCGAGTAATTACACCGACACATACGTAACTACATACGCGTAATAATACAAATCAATCTTCACACACACTGTACCTATAAGTACCTAGTAGATCTTGTTTGATCCTAACGATTTACTGTTTTTTTTTTACATTCAATTTAATCACTAGGTACCTATATAATCAATAAATTCATTTCTCACGTACGTTTTTTTTTTTTTTTATATGTATGAATAAGCAAATGTACAGGGTGTTTTTTTTCTTTGTAAATTTATTTTATTCGATAAATCGATTATCCATACCTATATTGATTTGTACCCACTAAACAATCAATCCACCTTGGTGATTGATTGACAATAAAAGGTATTATACATAAGTACCTATATATGTACAATCCTTGTCTGATAATTGTGGGCTTTGGCACGTTAAACTGGTAATTGTGTCATTGCCACTGTAGGCAAACAATTGAAGATCAATTTTTACCGCAGCAAATCAAATTAAACAAAAATCCTCACTTATGTGGAACGCACTGTACGTACGTACGTGTGTTATAGTTACATACAGGGTGGCCCAAATAAATTCAATGCAAAATAATGGTAGGAAAATTTTAAAAAAAATCGTACAGTACTTTCGACACATGGTCTATGTTTCTAAAATATTTTTAATTTTGTAGCACTTCCGGTTATACCGGAAGTTGATACCAACTTTGTTATCTTACAAGGAATGGTATATTTTTTATGACGAATTCGAATAAAACGTTTAATTTTAAAGTTAATTTGATAACCAAATTGTACGCCTAGGATGAACAGTTTTTGAGATAATTTAATTTATAGAAGAAAAAAAATCACTATTGCAATTAAAACTATAAAAAATCATAACTTTTCTAAAAAGTGGCTTAGAGTACTGAAATTTTTACCGAATGTTGTAAAGGTTTGAGACTAACGTCCTGTCGAAAATAAAC
>OX376710.1:600000-780010 GCA_947389935.1 Agrilus cyanescens | reverse complement strand
CTAGAAATTTTTGCAAATAGTAGTTGGATTTTATAACAAGCAACTGTAGAATAATCTGTTACGCTTGTGTGACTGTCCTTGTGTGCTATTTGAACAAAAAAATTTCAGTCAGTACCAGGGATTGGTTGTTTACTAAATTACACTGCAATTAATTATTATTGCTGTGTGTTGGTAATTTTAAAATCAAAAAATTTACTACTACTTTTTTTTATGTATCTATCTAATAAATACTTAACAACTTCGATAGGTACTTTTAATACATTTTGTCATTGGTATAAAAAAAATGAATATCTATTTCACTTGTTTTTGTTGCCGATTGTTTTTGACCGATTTAAAACAAAATAAAAAAAAACAACTGAAGCAGGTTCTCTATTCGAATGTTCGAGAACGATCTAAAATGTTCTACAACGTTCTGGGAGGATTTATAATTTTCAAAAAAAAAATTAGGATGTTTAAAAAATTTCCAGAATGGTTTTAAATGTTCATAAATGATTTATAATGTCCAAAAAACTTTTTAAAACTTTTTTAAATGTTCTGGAATAAAATACAAATAAATCAAAATGTTCTACACCGTCTCAGAATGATGAGGAACGTTCTAAAATTGTTTATAACTTCCCAAAAAAGTTTGAAAATATTTTCAAATGTTCCAAAATGTTATAGAAATATCTAGAAAGTTCTAGAATATAAGAAAAACTTAACAGAATATTCTAAATTATTTCAGGATGATTTGAAATGTCCGAAAATTAATTTTAATGTCCAAAAAGCGTTTGAAAATGTTTTGGAATGTTCCAAAATGTTAGAGAATGATCTAGAATGTTCTAGAAACCGAAAAAAAAATTCTACATCGTCCCAGGATGATATGCAATATTTTCAAATAGTTGATAGTTGCTCAAAAAAAGTTTGAAAATATTTTCAAATGTTCCAAAATGTCCTAGAAAAATCGAGAAAGTTCTAGAATACAAAAAAAATGTAACAGAATGTTTTACATCATTTCAGGATGGTTTGAAATGTTCGAAAATTAATTATAATGTCCAAAAAGCGTTTGAAAATGTTTTGGAATGTTCCAAAATGTTAGAGAATGATCTAGAATGTTCTAGAATCCGAAAAGAATGTTCTACATAGTCCCAGGATGATTTGCAGTGTTCTCAAATTGTTTATAGTGTCCTAAAGAAGTATGAAAATATTTTCAAATGTTTCAAAATGTCATAGAAAAATCTAGAAAGTTCTAGAATATAAGAAAAACTTAACAGAATATTCTAAATTATTTTAGGATGATTTGAAATGTCCGAAAATTAATTTTAATGTCCAAAAAGCGTTTGAAAATGTTTTGGAATGTTCCAAAATGTTAGAGAATGATCTATAATGTTCTAGAAACCGAAAAAAAAATTCTACATCGTCCCAGGATGATATGCAATATTTTCAAATAGTTGATAGTTGCTCAAAAAAAGTTTGAAAATATTTTCAAATGTTCCAAAATGTCCTAGAAAAATCGAGAAAGTTCTAGAATACAAAAAAAATGTAACAGAATGTTTTACATCATTTCAGGATGGTTTGAAATGTTCGAAAATTAATTATAATGTCCAAAAAGCGTTTGAAAATGTTTTGGAATGTTCCAAAATGTTAGAGAATGATCTAGAATGTTCTAGAAACCGAAAAAAAAATTCTACATCGTCCCAGGATGATATGCAATATTTTCAAATAGTTGATAGTTGCTCAAAAAAAGTTTGAAAATATTTTCAAATGTTCCAAAATGTCCTAGAAAAATCGAGAAAGTTCTAGAATACAAAAAAAATGTAACAGAATGTTTTACATCATTTCAGGATGGTTTGAAATGTTCGAAAATTAATTATAATGTCCAAAAAGCGTTTGAAAATGTTTTGGAATGTTCCAAAATGTTAGAGAATGATCTAGAATGTTCTAGAATCCGAAAAGAATGTTCTACATAGTCCCAGGATGATTTGCAGTGTTCTCAAATTGTTTATAGTGTCCTAAAGAAGTATGAAAATATTTTCAAATGTTTCAAAATGTCATAGAAAAATCTAGAAAGTTCTAGAATATAAGAAAAACTTAACAGAATATTCTAAATTATTTTAGGATGATTTGAAATGTCCGAAAATTAATTTTAATGTCCAAAAAGCGTTTGAAAATGTTTTGGAATGTTCCAAAATGTTAGAGAATGATCTATAATGTTCTAGAAACCGAAAAAAAAATTCTACATCGTCCCAGGATGATATGCAATATTTTCAAATAGTTGATAGTTGCTCAAAAAAAGTTTGAAAATATTTTCAAATGTTCCAAAATGTCCTAGAAAAATCGAGAAAGTTCTAGAATACAAAAAAAATGTAACAGAATGTTTTACATCATTTCAGGATGGTTTGAAATGTTCGAAAATTAATTATAATGTCCAAAAAGCGTTTGAAAATGTTTTGGAATGTTCCAAAATGTTAGAGAATGATCTAGAATGTTCTAGAAACCGAAAAAAAAATTCTACATCGTCCCAGGATGATATGCAATATTTTCAAATAGTTGATAGTTGCTCAAAAAAAGTTTGAAAATATTTTCAAATGTTCCAAAATGTCCTAGAAAAATCGAGAAAGTTCTAGAATACAAAAAAAATGTAACAGAATGTTTTACCTCATTTCAGGATGGTTTGAAATGTTCGAAAATTAATTATAATGTCCAAAAAGCGTTTGAAAATGTTTTGGAATGTTCCAAAATGTTAGAGAATGATCTAGAATGTTCTAGAATCCGAAAAGAATGTTCTACATAGTCCCAGGATGATTTGCAGTGTTCTCAAATTGTTTATAGTGTCCTAAAGAAGTATGAAAATATTTTCAAATGTTTCAAAATGTCATAGAAAAATCTAGAAAGTTCTAGAATATAAGAAAAACTTAACAGAATATTCTAAATTATTTTAGGATGATTTGAAATGTCCGAAAATTAATTTTAATGTCCAAAAAGCGTTTGAAAATGTTTTGGAATGTTCCAAAATGTTAGAGAATGATCTAGAATGTTCTAGAAACCGAAAAAAAAATTCTACATCGTCCCAGGATGATATGCAATATTTTCAAATAGTTGATAGTTGCTCAAAAAAAGTTTGAAAATATTTTCAAATGTTCCAAAATGTCCTAGAAAAATCGAGAAAGTTCTAGAATACAAAAAAAATGTAACAGAATGTTTTACATCATTTCAGGATGGTTTGAAATGTTCGAAAATTAATTATAATGTCCAAAAAGCGTTTGAAAATGTTTTGGAATGTTCCAAAATGTTAGAGAATGATCTAGAATGTTCTAGAAACCGAAAAAAAAATTCTACATCGTCCCAGGATGATATGCAATATTTTCAAATAGTTGATAGTTGCTCAAAAAAAGTTTGAAAATATTTTCAAATGTTCCAAAATGTCCTAGAAAAATCGAGAAAGTTCTAGAATACAAAAAAAATGTAACAGAATGTTTTACATCATTTCAGGATGGTTTGAAATGTTCGAAAATTAATTATAATGTCCAAAAAGCGTTTGAAAATGTTTTGGAATGTTCCAAAATGTTAGAGAATGATCTAGAATGTTCTAGAATCCGAAAAGAATGTTCTACATAGTCCCAGGATGATTTGCAGTGTTCTCAAATTGTTTATAGTGTCCTAAAGAAGTATGAAAATATTTTCAAATGTTTCAAAATGTCATAGAAAAATCTAGAAAGTTCTAGAATATAAGAAAAACTTAACAGAATATTCTAAATTATTTTAGGATGATTTGAAATGTCCGAAAATTAATTTTAATGTCCAAAAAGCGTTTGAAAATGTTTTGGAATGTTCCAAAATGTTAGAGAATGATCTATAATGTTCTAGAATCCGAAAAAAATGCTCCACATCGTCTCAGGTTGATTAGGACTGTTCAAAAATAATTTATAGTATCCCAAAAAATTTTCAAAACGTTACATAATGATCTAGAACGTTTCAGAACGTTACCTACCATTCTTGGCCGGTCATCAGCGTCAAAAAAATTCAAAACTGTTCAGCATTTCTTCATTACTCTCAAAATAAGCAAAAAAAAATATTTTAAACTCGACTTTTTACGACAGTCATTAAATTACTTAACAAAAGAAGGCGAATCGTTATTACCTACCGACTTCCCCGAAACGATTTTACTACTTACAAAATCTTTTCTTTCGCCATCGGTTCGTTCTTACAAAAGAAAAACGGAAAACGATAATAAATCAACTAGAGCCAATTCCATCGAGTTGGCTGTGCGAGTGCGTCCAGGTACCTACATATATATATATGCACATTTCATTGCATTGTGTACCTACCGAAGAAATGCCCTTTCGACACGCTTTCACCGTCAAAGGGTCTTCCACAGAACGTCTCATAGGAAACATTCTTTTGTTTTGTAGTTAAACAAACAAATGTGAATCAAAACAAAAGACAAAAAATTTGTTTCTGATGATGATGGGCAAAAAAAATTATATGTCACGTGTGACGTGAAATTTTGCACATATTCGATTGCAATTTCAAAATTTGTGGCGATAGAATTTCTAAACCGCAAAATGCCAGCCAACAATAAGTAGGATACAAAATTATTACGTAACAAAAACTGAACAGCAGAACAAAAAAATTAATTATTAAATTCTTAATAAAAAAAAAAAAGAAAAATACAACTGAAAGTGAAAAAAAAAAATAGAGAACAACTGAATGTGAAGGAAAAAGAGAAAAAGACAGTTGAAAGTGAGGTATAAAAGCTGTACTATTAAGTAGTAACATAAATCAACCCTGTGGGGGTGTAGTAAACGCGTTAGTTCAAAACAAACCATTCAAAGGTAACCTAATTCTGGAA
Source organism: Agrilus cyanescens (assembly GCA_947389935.1). NCBI lineage: Eukaryota > Metazoa > Arthropoda > Insecta > Coleoptera > Buprestidae > Agrilus > Agrilus cyanescens. The sequence goes on along the minus strand of OX376710.1, from coordinate 775,182 downwards.
AACATTATTCTGAGCGATTTAGGTGACAATAAATAAAATTCGAAACGTCAAAATATTTAGGTGTTCTTTTTGTGTCGTGTTGTCCCGAAGAAAACCACCTGTAGGGGTAACAAATAGTCACCTGTCAGGTAACAAAGACATCCCCGATGATACCGAAAGCTCAGGTGTAACAAATTGCATTTAACAAAACTTTCAGGGTTGATTGAGTCTTTTATGGTCTGTTGCGAATTGGACACAAACATCTGTTTATTGGTTCGTTTGTTTCCGAACAAAAGCCAAAAGAAAAAATCTTTTAAAATTTTAATATTAATTCGATTTTAATTACTTACACTTCTACTTATTGGCCTACGTGACTCCCCGTGAAATTTTAATAAATATTAAATAAGAAAGTTACGAAATTCCGTTGGACCATTTAGATCACTCTCTAATAAATAATGTATCTATCTATGGTCACTGTCGTTGCATTGCATCCGGACGTAAGCGCCAGCATCACAATGATGCAACCACAAAAATGACGAAACGTCTTGTATGTATGTTCGCGATAAACGGGAAACCCCCCGGGCCGATTTTCATTTTTTTTTTTTTAAATCCGAAGCGACAGCAAACGACCTTGAAAAGCTATGAATTAGTCATATATGTATATATATTATTTGTGTAAGCCTATCGAGCTATAGACTATAGATACTAAGTACATAATAAAAATATGTATCTATGATCCATCGCAGGAGGCCTCGTCCGACAACGCTGCGCTGCTGTTTCGCACAAGTGTGTCAAGGACACGCGAACGTTCAGTAATTTTATTGTGAATTGAACAGTTGAATAACAACGTACAGACAGACAGACAGACATCATGGCCTGTTTGGTCGTATCGTACGGATTATTTAACTGGGATGATGGCAATTTTACGCCCATATAGGTGGTAACTATTGAGGAAAACAACAATATTTTCCAAAACATTCAATGATAAGTAAATTATTGTTTTTTTTTTAACGTCAATTAATTATTATTTATAACGTATGTAAGTGCTTAATGGTGTTGTTGTGTGTCCCAGTGGCACACTACACTAGACCTACTTTATCTCGAGTCAAAAATGACTTTGATATGTCAAGGCCCACCCCACGTTCGCACTCGTTACTCTAACCAGCACAATAATATTCTTGTTGTTATTAACGAAAACAAAATACATACGTGTTGAATTCTTTTTTTTTTTTTGGGCAGAAACAATTGATCACTACTCAATTGCTTTTGTTTTAAAAAAAAAATTGAAAATCAGATTGAATCAGCATCAACAGTTCGATATATATGTATGTATCAAAGACAAATATATAGAAGTCTCGAGACTGATTCGACAGCCTGATTTGTTGCACTTAGCAGTCGCTTCTGGTGGGGTTTTTGAAAAGTAGGTCTAGTCCACTAGGTATATGGGACAGAGGTTGGCCTCCACCGCGATTCGCCATGTACTGAATTTATTATGTTATTATTATCGTCGTCGTTATTTGACGGACTGACGCATTTATTTATACACATATACATATGTAATAGGTAATCGTTTTTTTTTTTTTTTCGTTACAATAAATTACATTGGTCTGAGATCGACGAAGGCTTTGACCTTCGAACCGCGGTGCATTTTTGAATTATTTTTGGGCGAGGTTACCAACTCTATTTGGTACAATGTCTACATGGTAACACTTGACCACTATCACTCTCTAATCGCAATAATAAGGGCCTAAAAAAATTAATACTTACATCTAAACAATTTTTTTTTCTATTTAATTTTTTTTTTATTAAATTGAACTTAAATCAAGAAAAATTCAATTTATATTACGTATAAATATATATATATATAATGTTATATATTATTGGAAATTGTGGTAGGTAATAATTTATAATCGAGAATTAATGGAAAAACTTTCTTTTTGAGTTAACTACTTAGCTACTAGTAATGAAGAAATATTTATTACAACAGCTTAAGTAATTCTTTTCTTTTCTTGTCATTTAACACAATAATTATTGCAATTACTTTCATTTTAAGTGCTTCAGAGTTAGATTAGTGCGAATGTTTCTGCTAAAAACAAATAACTAACGTTTTACGTTCGGGTAAGTTATTTTACAATACGTAATTCAATCGTTTTTTTAAAAAAAAAAAAAGAATAACGAAAAAGTTGAAAATCAAAATCTTTTGTTTTCACTGTACAAAATTCTATTAAAGCCTCCAGGATAATTAAATATAGAAAAAATTAACATGAAATTATTTGTAACAATTTTTGCTCATCTACCGTTATATTTTAAAGGTTATTTATTTGTTAAACAGATAGATAATTGTTTGTTCAATTTAAATAAATAATAACAACAAGAAAATTAAGAATCACATTGTTCAAGGCGTTCAACATACGAAATAAAAAAGCATCCTTGCGTTTAAAGGTTATCTACGAATTAATTTTTCGGTTTAGTAAGTAATTAAATTTACTGTTACAATATTTTTTGAATCGCCCTCATATATTTATTTTTATGAAATTTTTTTTATATTTTACTTTTCGAACCGCCCTCGTACATTATAAGTGGGCTCGTCTGTATCGCGGCAGGCGCTGATTGTGAGCGAACGCTGTTCGATCAAGCAAGCGGCACTTTTACGACAAACAGCCTACTTAAACGTGATGTAATATGCATGTATGTAAGAATGGCGCACAGGTATGTACAAGCAACGTACCTTCTGCATACTAAAGCGAGCGTTGTTGATGTTCTGTTGTCGTCCGATCAGATTCACTTTTGTTTGACTCGCGAGTAGAAAGTTGATGTAACAAAAGGCGAACAACGACAAAAGAAGAACTGAATTCACTTTCGTTTGTTTCTTCTTCAACTTTTTTTTTCGTTTCTCATATTTTTAAGCACCCTGTATCTACATGAAGCCAGTTAATAGTTATTAAAGAGTCGTCAGACTTGAAAATTATCTTTCTTAGAATTTGGAAGGTCCAATAAATGAGCATTATATTGCCCTGTGTAAAATTTACCCCCTGTCATAAAATAACGGTCCCATAATACCTAACCGACAAAATTGGAGTACCCAGTTTAAATATATATTTTATGACTGCACAATGGTTGCAATAAAAGAAGTCGGAAAGATATTTGCTACCAGAGTTTTTATTATACCGAAAAACCTAACGGTATTTAACTTCTGTTGGACAGATGTTTGTGTAACAGAATTTTGACGAGCGTTACATATTAAATTCTTTAATTATTATTATCAATTATTTGTTAGCACTAAACAGCGTTAGATTTCTTAAATTTTAGTGAAAACCGCATCCAAATCGGTTAATAAATAACCGAGTTACCCTTTTTTTAAGTTTTCTCCGCTTCATTTGTTTCCAAACGGTGCCTGTCATTGTTTACTTCCGCATTCCTGAAGGAGATTCCCGAGTAGCGCACGTGCTATTTGACCCACTTTTTAATCGATAAACAATATGGCCGTCGACGCAACAGCCAATCAGATGCATCGAGCGGATTAAAACAAGCGAACTCGCATACCTGAGTTAGTCACCCGCGATGCAACCGTAGCGTGCACGTCGTTCCAGCAAATTTTAGGTTATCATTACGTAAAATATCTCTTTCGTAGATCTAGGCACCTAATATTTATGAATTATTATGAAAATTACAGTAAATTGAATTATAATGTAAAAATCAACAGAATCTGTCGGTTTAAGTTATAAATAAAAAAACAAAAGAAAAGAAACATGCGATTGAATAAGAACATTTGTTTTAACTAACAGTTGAATTGCGACAACAATAAAAAACAAAAATAGACGTTCGTGCGGGTTATTCGAACAATTGAACGAACAAGCAAGCAAGTCCTTTGGCGGATAGCTACGTAGATAAGAGTGTTGGTTACAATAGTCTTTAGTTTAGACGAAGTCGGCGTGTACGCCGGCCGCCACTAGTGTGGATAAGTAGGTCAGTAGGCCATCCCTACCTCGCGTCCCCACTCTGGGGCACCCAGTCATCTCCCACTCCGGTCGGCGGCGTGCGCGGGCTCTACGATACTACGTAACAATCGGCCGTCGTTGCATGCATGTGTACGTGTACGTACTTACGTTATCGTCGTTGTCGCGCGCGTGTGTGTGGCGTATGACTTCACCTCGGTAGCGCGCTCTAACATAGACCTGGTTCATGGGAAAGTGGGTCAGCGGTCCCGCGAGCGTACAAGACACTTTCACTTATTACATGGACTCCTAATCATTACCCATTGTACCCCCGTGCCGTGCAGTTAGTTTAGTTAGTTATAGTTTAGGGGACGCTCGTTGTGGCGGACACACGACCAATTTTTCGGAGTGAGTCTCTCGCTCTCTCTCTCTCGCTCGCTCGCCCAACTCTTCACCAAGAAAAGAACCCGGTCAGTCACAGTCAGTCCCTCTCGTGCTTTTCATGTCGGTAGAGGTGCCATTACCTAACCTACAATTGTTTGTTTTGAGTACTTAGTTAGGTAGTTTTTTTTTGCGATTGAAACAAAAATACATAGTTGTAGAAATTGTTTCTCTTCACTTGTTTCTTTCTTGATTTGTTTTTTTGTATTGCTGCTTACCTACACACTTTATCGTTTGTTTCGAAAACTACCGTCAACTGTTTTGGACATGTGCCCGTCGTACGTAGTAGTGCCCGTGTGATTTCGGTGATCAATTGTTCATTTATTATTGGATTACTGCTGCTGCCCTGTGCCACTGGGATAACTCTACAGTCTCTACACTACACGCACATTTGTTGATCTGCTATTGTTTATCTATCTATCTGGCTGCTGCGATTTTGTTCGTTTCTTTTTTTAATTTTTATTTGGATACCCAGTTACGTTACGTTGTTAGAGGATGACTTTAGTTACTGTTGTTATATTACATAGTTAGATTTGTGTTGACCATAAATAGTGTGTTACCTACTTAAATGATCCGGGGATGTTGTTGGATGTACTTGTCGTTAGTTGTTCTTCCTTATCGTCGTAGTAGGACCTAGATATCTTTTGTTCTGTTTTGATATTGTTTTGACGAAAAAAAAAAAAAGTAACGATCGGGCATGACGGTGTCTTGACGTGGATTGTGTTTTGTTTGAGATGTTATTGGACATGGAACAGCATTCGACTTTGCTGTCCCTGAACCCGTTTAACGGTACAAGTTCCACGGGATCGTCGTCGGCGGCTGTGACCGTTTCGGCGGTTACGTCGGCCCTTCAGGCGTCGAGCCCGATGCCGCCCCCGTTATACGGGTCGCCGCCCCTCGGCGGCGTCTCCTCGTACAATCCCATAAGCAGTTGCAGCCAGCAGAACATGGTGCTGCACCATCAGCACCAGCAGCAGCAACAGCATCACCAGGAGCATCCCCAACACCATCACCATCATCCCCATAACAGCTCGTTAATGAGCTACGGCGCTATGAGTAACATGGACACTTATTTGTTTTCCTCAGGGGCGACGGGATCGCTCTCGGGGATGGACCTGATGACGGGATACCAGCTGCCGGGGAACTCGGTCGTCGGCGGCGGCGGCGGCGATCTTCCCGACACCAAGGACGGCATCGAGGAGTTGTGTCCGGTGTGCGGCGACAAAGTGTCCGGTTATCATTACGGCCTGCTCACGTGCGAGTCTTGCAAGGGCTTTTTCAAAAGGACCGTGCAGAACAAAAAGGTGTACACGTGCGTCGCGGAACGGAGCTGTCACATAGACAAAACGCAGAGAAAACGGTGTCCGTATTGTCGGTTTCAAAAGTGTCTCGATGTCGGAATGAAACTGGAGGGTGAGTCATTTTTTTTTTATACTACATACATACCTATATGTATTATTGACTATTTTTTATCGCCAAAAATTTATGAAATTATAAAATATGTACATATATTCAAAAATCAGACAGTTTTATTCATACGACGTTTCGACCGTTTTTTTTGACCATCATCAGACTTTTAACAAATTATATAGTTATGCTTTATAGATAGATACATGAATATTAGTTGATTATAATTAACAAGTATAGTCTGAAGATGGTCACCTATAAAAGGTCGAAACGTCGACCATTACCTATAAAAAATATTTGCAGTTCTTTTACTGAACCGAATTAGGTACTAAATTTTTTGTCATTACTTCAAATATTAAAAAACTAAATATTTTCTTGGACGACGTTTCGTCCGTTAATCTCGATCATCTTCAGACTTTTAAACAAATTATATTAAATCTTAATAGATGCATGAATATTAGTTGTTTATAATTTACAAAGTATAGTCTGAAGATGGTCATCACTAGAAGGTCGAAACGTCCCCTATTATGAAAATATTTGCAGTTCTTTTGGTGAACTGATTTACTGAATTTTTTGTTATAATTTGGAAATATGTATATACATATCTACATAATTTTTTTTGGATACACCAATTATTGTTAATTACCTGCGTACTAATTAGAGTTACTTGAAATTGATTTGAGTTCTTTAGTAAAAAAAAAAAAATCGAAATTAGCACCTGATTAATAGGTTGTAATAGTATTGAGTGGGTTTTTCGTTCATAAATAGTGTGCCGATTGAATAGGATAAGTTGAAAAAGTTTGCGGTCGAACTCGTAAAAAGCAAACGTTGTATAAAAACACCCGTTTTTGCTAGACAGTCTGCCAAATGGGCCAAGGCCATCTGAGAAACCTATAAACCGCAACCGGCGATGTTGCAGCGATATTTATTATCGCCTTTATTACCGTAGGTAATACTATCATGATCAAAACTACCTGAAGTATCATAACAAGTACCTATACACCCATAGATAGATAGATAGATAGATAAAAAAAAGAAACTCGTTTAAGTCAATTTTCAAACAAAACACTCACGTAATTAACAATCCATGTTTGTCACTTGTTTAAAAAAAACAAAAAAGAAGACACGAAATATAAGAAAGACGCGATGAACAAAATTTATCGCCTCAGCTGCCGGTTTTTGTTTTATAAAGAAAGTACTTACAATACATAAATATATTTTTAGGTTAGGTTAAAATTACACTTACGTATGCTTCTAATTTTGAAGCATTCTTTCAAAAGGCCACAAAAAAAGACCGAAACATGTGAACGTCTGTCACAGGCCGTTTGTTGGCGACACGTTTTATTAAAGATGGAATCCTGTAACATATACAGGGTGAAGCCAAATACGTGTTTTACGTAATACCGTGTTTTGTTTGTAAACGTTGGACAAGAGCAAAAGTTGCGTTTATTTTGAAAAATTTAACTTTCGCTACGGCCGCACTTGTGCAACCAGCTCTGTGGGTGCGCAAGTGTTAATCCGGACTCTCCATTTATTAAGCAACCGCAACTGCTATATTCGAAACACTATTACTTTCCGTTTTCATTTAAACAAAATATATACAGTAGGTTTTGTTTATCATATCAACCAAACGCCAAGAATTTACCACCCTGATGATGGTCACTAAACGACCAATACACAAAAGTGTCATATTTATTTCTACTCTACTGAAAAAGCTCTTTCCAACGATACCCCACAAGCCTATACAGAAAACCTAACCTTACTTAAAGCTGAACCCTAAACCTAATGCCAAGGGCATCGATTATCTCAAAAGGAATGTTAGAGGAACCCAAGCAGGTTTAGGTACTTAATGTCTTCTACGATGTTCACGGTTATCGAACGAACTCAGAGGGGTCAGTAATGTTAGGAAAGCTCAGGGAGGTTTGGGTTGAGATGTTAGGGAGAGGTTAGGGAAGTCTGAGATGTTAGATTAATGTTAGGGAAGCTTAGAGGGGTTTGGGCAGTGCCAATGGATGCTCAGACTGGTCGAATATGAGCCCAGACAGGTCAGGGAAGAAACGGGCAGTCAGATTAATGTTAGGGAAGCTTAGAGGGGTTTGGGCAGTGCCAGTGGATGCTCAGACTGGTCGAATATGAGCCCAGACAGGTCAGGGAAGATATGGGCAGTCAGATTAATGTTAGGGAAGCTTAGAGGGGTTTGGACAATGTCTGAGGATGCTCAGACTGGTCAAATATGAACCCAGAGAGGTCAGGGAAGATATGGGCAGTCAGATTAATGTTAGGGAAACTTAGAGAGGTTTGGGTAGTATCTATGGATGCTTAGACTGGTTAAATATGACCTCAGAGAGGTCAGGGAAGATACGGGCAGTCAGATTAATGTTAGGGAAGCTTAGAGGGGTTTGGACAATGTCTGAGGATGCTCAGACTGGTCAAATATGAACCCAGAGAGGTCAGGGAAGATAGGGGCAGTCAGATTAATGTTAGGGAAGCTTAGAGGGGTTTGGGCAGTGCCAGTGGATGCTCAGACTGGTCGAATATGAGCCCAGACAGGTCAGGGAAGATATGGGCAGTCAGATTAATGTTAGGGAAGCTTAGAGGGGTTTGGACAATGTCTGAGGATGCTCAGACTGGTCAAATATGAACCCAGAGAGGTCAGGGAAGATAGGGGCAGTCAGATTAATGTTAGGGAAGCTTAGAGGGGTTTGGGCAGTGCCAGTGGATGCTCAGACTGGTCGAATATGAGCCCAGACAGGTCAGGGAAGATATGGGCAGTCAGATTAATGTTAGGGAAGCTTAGAGGGGTTTGGACAATGTCTGAGGATGCTCAGACTGGTCAAATATGAACCCAGAGAGGTCAGGGAAGATAGGGGCAGTCAGATTAATGTTAGGGAAGTTTAGAGGGGTTTGGACAATGTCTATGGATGCTCAGACTGGTCAAATATGACCTCAGAGAGGTCAGGGAAGATACGGGCAGTCAGATTAATGTTAGGGAAACTTAGAGAGGTTTGGGTAGTATCTATGGATGCTTAGACTGATCACATATGACCTCAGAGAGGTCAGGGAAGATACGGGCAGTCAGATTAATGTTAGGGAAGCTTAGAGGGGTTTGGACAATGTCTGAGGCTGCTCAGACCGGTCAAATATGACCTCAGAGAGGCCAGGGAAGATACGGGCAGTCAGATTAATGTTAGGGAAACTTAGAGAGGTTTGAGTAGTATCTATGGATGCTCAGACTGATCAAATATGACCTCACAGAGGTCAGGGAAGATACGGGCATGCCTAACCTAACCTGACATGCTACAAACAAAATCCTCTATCAATTGTTTTAATAAACAACTACTCAAATTTTGTTTCTTCTTTTCCCTAGCTAGATATATAAATTATGCATTAACAAATATAAGAAACAAAAGTTTTCATGCCTTGTTACTGTTAATTGACAACCCTTAACTAGACCGTTCGTTCCTATTCTTTGTTTCTACCATAAACAAAGACATTTAATCGATACCACGACACAAAATGTTAAAGAAAATGGAAAAATTATTCATGAAACTGAAAAAAATGTATTACCATCATTACGTAGGTACCTCGAATTATATTATGCATTAATCTATCTAATTTTTTTTTATATATTTAGCAACCGTAGCTTATATTTCATTGAGTTCGTTTAAAGTTCAAGGACGTTTGTTTAATTTTTGTTTCCTTGTACGCAAAATAGCTTACGTTATCATTTATCATTTCTAGGTCCATCGAACTTGATATTAAAAATAAACTTGATACTGGACAAAAAAAAAAAACAATTTTAATAAACATCTAAAAAATACGAAAATGCTTTTTTTTTTTTGGGATTTGAGCTCTTCAGTTTGTTTCACATACGTACGTATTATGTTAACAATTTACTTCAATTTTTCCACGGTTGTTTCGTAACGAAACTTGTCATTTGTGCATTTGTTTGTTCGTTTGTTCGTTAAACGTACACCGAATCATTTGTCTATCTCATAAAACAACCGACTGACTAATATGGGTACGTGCGGTTGGTTAGGCGGCCACGGAATACGACCGATTAAAAATGATGAAACAAACGAAGCCGAATTTAAAAAGTGAAAGTTTTATTTAGGTATAATGTTATATTGGTTTGGTTGCACCGCTGCGCACCAATGGTACCTACCTATGGTACGGTATGCTACGCTTCCAACGCCCGTTTCTTGGTAGGTAGGTACCTATGTACCCGATACCATGCCTACCGTCTTTGTTATTTCTTAAAAAAAAACAAAAAAAAAACAATTGAACAATAGACTAGGTAGGTACTGTTGCTCAGTTTAATTGTGGGACACCCTGTAAGTACCTAGAGCTTACGCGGCATACGATCGTTAGCCGCGTGTCTCGTCGTGATTTTCTACGTATATATTTTGTAGCGTGTAAATACATAAAATTTGGCGGTCCAATTACAAAACGCGTTGACCGAGAGTATGGCGCTTTGAAAATCCAGGTCACATTCGGAAATCCTGTCCAGTTTCATAACTATCTTCATGGTCTGTTGCGCATACGACTCTTCTGAAAAGCGTTAGTAAATGTTAAGTGGACGGATTTCGTTACAGCACTCGCTTACCCAATCGCGTATTATGAATACGTACACACACACACACACAAATATACACACGCCAATCTACACGCACACCACAAGCGCACGCTTCTGTAAATGCGACAGACACATAGCTGTCAAAGTACCATCGGAATATACAAAAATGATACACTAATGCGAACGTCATGTGTCGAGTCGAGAGACCGATAGGGCGAGAGGTCGAAAAATGGACAGTCACGTGACGTATAGGGCTGGAGGTTGCGTGACAGAGACGGAGAGGCCGCGAGACGGAGTGCGCAAGTCATTGCGAGACAGACAGAGCGCGAGGTAGCGAGACAGTTAAGGCGAGAGGTCGTGAGATGTTTATAGGCCGTGAGACGGATAGGGCGAGAGGTCGAAAAATGGACAGTCACATGACGGATAGGGCTGGAGGTTTCGTGTCAGAGACGGATAAACAGGGCGTGAGGTCCGGGAGAGACGGATAGGCCAAGAGGCCGTGAGACGGAGTGGGCCAGTGATTGCGAGACAGACAGGGCGATAGGTAGCGAGACAGATAAGGCAAGAGGTCGCGAGACTGATAGGGCGAAAGGTCGCGAGATGGTTATAGGCCGCAAGGCCGTGAGACGGATAGGGCGTGAGGTCGTGAAACGGACCTAAGATTAGAGCGCGTAAGATGGAGTGGGTAAGTGATTGCGAGACAAACAAGGCGATAGGTAGCGAGACAGATAAGGCGAAAAAAGTGGCGAGACGGATAGGGCGAAAGGTCGCGAGACTGACAACAAGGCAGGAGGTCGGTCATTGGAGGCGAATAAGGCGAGAATTCACAAGACGAACAAAAGATGCGTAGGGCGAGTGGTCACGAGACGAATAAGAGGAGAGGTCGCGAGACGGATAGGGTAAGAGACCGTGAGACAGACAGGCGATATATAGCGAGACAGATAAGGCGAGACGTCGCAAAACGAGCAGTCATAAGACGGATAGGGCGAGAAGTCATCCAGCGAATATTATAGAATGAAGGCCTGTGAGACGGATAGGGCCAAGGGTCGTGAGACCAATAGTGTAAATGGTTGCGAGACAAACGGAACGACACAGGTAGCGAGACGGATATTATCAGAGGTCATAAAATGGATATAGGCGAAGAGCTGTGAGACGGATAGGTTCAGAGGTCGTTAGACGGATAGGTGAGTAGTGTTAAGACAGAGAGAGCGAAACGTCTCGAGACTAACAGAATGGCGAGGCGGATAGGGCGAGAGGTCATAAAATGGTTATAAGGCGTGAGGTCGTGAGACGGATAGGCTGAGTGGTCGCAAGACGAATAGGGCAAGAGGTTGTCAGGCGGATAGGGCAAGAGGTCATAAAACGGTTACAAGGCGTGAGGTCGTGAGACGGATAGGCTGAGTGGTCGCAAGACGAATAGGGCAAGAAGTCGTAATTCGGTAATAGGGCGTGAGGTTGTGAGACGAGTAGGGTAAATGTAAATAAACAAAAAGGGTGATATGTATCTAGAGAGACAGATAGGACGTAAGGTCGTAAAATGGATTGGGTGAGAGAGGCCTTAAGACGAGTATAGGCCTATGGGCCGCGAGACGGATAGGCGAAGGGGCCATGAAACCGATATAGGGCGGGAGATCGTGAACCGTATAGTATGAGAGGTCGCGTGACGTACAGGTCGAAAGGTAGCGAGACGGATAGGCCGAGAGGTCACGCGAGAAAAGCCTTTGTAAATACTAGAAGTAACCTGACACCTGTCAATTTAAATAGCTATCTATTACGTAAAATAGATACACTTTAAAATGCAAGAAAACCGTTTACTGAAGATACCTACTACTCATAAAATGTGTATCTATAGTAGGATGCATTGTATTATAACCTAAATGAACTCACAAAATTAACAAACGTCGACGTTATGCCTTAAATGATATTTTGCAACAAATTCCACGTTTCCACACACTAACAGAAGAATAAATAATCAACGCTATTGTTGAATTGAACATGCGAGCCTCTTTAGTGTTACGCACGCACGAATAATTATTTATAACTTCATTTTGGTTATTTGCAGATATGGAAAATTATTTGGTTTTTACGAAAACCACTTGGTTTCGTGTTACTGTAAAACAAAAGTTTTGTTTTTTAAAACAAATGAATTGTACGATTGTTTTTACATTAAAAAACAAATGGGCCAAAGTTTTTGTTTAATCCATCAAAGTTTTACAATTTACAACACTGTATTTAAACGAATTTGGCTAAAAGTCGATTTTCCAATAATCCAATTATCTATTACCAGTTGAAAATGGAGGATTTTTCAATAGATTTTCATAAAATTGATGGAAGAGCATCCATCGGTATGTGAAGTAAAAAGTCGTTTGGTATTTACAATAAAACGATACAAATGTCAAAAAAAGGTACAATTTGATCTGAACTGATTGTGAGTATAGGCCAGGTAGAAAGTGAAAGGTTTGACAGATTGCAGTTTACTTTTCGTGATACAAAAACGAGCGTCAATAAAAGATCGTGACGTGATATGAAATTTCCTCATTAATCAATGTAGGTCTATTAAAAATAATTTACAAAGTACACCATTAGATTCTTTGCGTGATTCTAAACATTTTTTCTCTTTACAGTTTTTCGATAGGGCGCGTAGTTTTAGAGTAATCTGAAGTTAAAGATCGACCAATCGGGGCGCGTCAGCTTTTCTGCATATCATGCAGCCGGGGCTTCTACTTGCAGCTGGAACGCTGCGCTCTGATTGGTCAATCTTTAGTTATTAGTAACTCCGAAACTATACGTCGTATTAAAAAACTTTAAAGGAAAAAGTTTCTCAGAATTTCGTAAGGAATTCGTATGTATCTCTTTTGTTTTTGCAGCTTGATTGTTCGTACGCATAAAAAAGAACCAAACAATAAATTAATAAAAATTTACGTCGAGTTGTGACGTTAACCTGTTTGTGACATAAACTACGTCTGTTACAATAGCGATAAAAAATAATAGCCGATTTGCTACCGAAACAAAGACTAATAATATAAGCGTAGCTGACAAGCCCCCCGATTGCGGGGGTGGAACAAGATCGCGGACTGTAGTGTAAAATCACACTGCAGAGTAGGCGTGGGTGGGTGCTGTTCGCCGTTTGTTTGAACAAATAAATATCATGTACATGTGCGATCGAAGGTGGCGCAAAGAAGTTCCTGTGTCGCGCTCCTTTATTTTATTTAAAAGTGAAACAAATGACAATCGCGTTTCTACTGCATCCCATAAAGAAAATGAGATTCGTAACAAGGATAATGCAAAACTAAATTTTTACTGCTGCTTAATTTTTTACGGTCTATTTCCGGCAAGTGGCACCTTTACTATGTACGAGGTCGATTATATTGGATGTGGAAATGGACCGAGTAAAATCTAACGCGAATAGATTCTACATTTTGTTGCAGAATGCAGACAGATATTCGATTTACGAAACTTATTTAAAAATCTATTAAAAAAAAAAAAAAATGAGTTTCTGAAATGTTTCCTGCTAATTAATTTACATATGTATTACATAACACGTCAATGATCTTTTATTAGTTTTTTTTTTAATTTAAACAATTAGTAAACAAATTGTTACTGTTTTTATTTACAAAAGGTATTGTTATTAGTTTTATTGTTTTTGTTTTCTTATTTTATGTAATAACTCGAGAAGGTTTTTGACTTTAGATTTGTGTAGGTAAAATTTTCAAACAAATTCTATTAATTTTAGAAACAAAAATTGTTGTTAAACAATTTAGAAAATATGTTATTAAACGTCATAAAGTTCTGGAAAATTTAACTAGTATACGTAGTGGAAAACGGTTTAATTAAATATTAAAATTATTATTATTATTTTTTAATATTTAAAAGATATACAGTGTGTTTATTTGTTAACATTTTTTTTATTGTTGTTTCCTCTCGTAATGTTTTTAAAATATGTCTGGTTTATTTACAAATAAATAATTGTTATTTGTTTAAAAAAGTCAGCACACTCTTTCATGATAATTGTTTGAGGAAGTCGTTAATTCCTGTTTATGGAAATTTTTAATGACTCTCGCACTTTTAAGGGTTTATGACTCTTACCCAGATATACTCGTAACATTACAAAAAAATGCGAATTTATTACTTTTTTAGTGACTTATTATTTTTAAGAATATTTTTCCATCCCCATAATTGTCACTCCTATTATCCTAAAGACTTGAAATTTATACCAAGTGTTAAGGGTTGAAAACCCTATAGTTTCAAGAAAATTCAACTTTCTGGTTCAACTCAAAATAACGTTACAGCTTTTTAAAGATTAAAAATATTCGAGCATTTAATTGCACCCCTATAACTCTTACCCCTATCCAACTAGGAACTTGAAATTAATACCATATGTTAAGGATTATATCTCCATCAACCCCTAAAATAATTAATATTCTAACTCAACTTTGAAAGGAGATATAAAAATGCGAATTTATTTTTCTTGAGTGACTTATTTTTAAGGATATTTTTCCATCCCAATAACTGTCACCCCTGTAATTCTAAAGACTTAAAATTTAAAGCAACCATTAAGGGTTGATAACTGCACAGTTTTATGACAAATTAAATCGTTTAAAATTAATGCAAAAAAATACAGGGTGTTTTAAAAAAATTGTTATCCCTTATTTGAAAATCTTTAATAACAAATAAATCGCGCGGGTAATTTTATAACCCAGAAAATAGTTTCAATATTTACCAATTTCGTTTGCCTGAAATGTTATCGTGATATTTCTTCTCGCTTTTGAATTATTCGTTCGATAAGTTTATAGTCGCTTTCACTTCTCTATAGATCCCAACTACGTGGTGTACCTACTAAAGGTTAAATATTCAATTTCGACACTCTTTTACCTTACTCGTCGACAGCCTTACTTTGCATTTATTTTAATATATAAATATATATATATATATATATATATAAACGAGCCCATCAGTACCTGTCAAATTTTGATTTCGATTTTAATTTTTTTTTAATTTTAAAATATATTTATATTAATAATTAGTACTTTATTATATTAAAATCTTAATTCGATATAGTTCTAACCCTATTGAACACCCTGTATATCCTACAACAAATATACCAACCCGAATTCAATTGTTTCTTCGATTGTTTATTTTTGTTTTCAATTGTTTAATTACCCCACGTGTTCTTGCATTTTTTTACCATAGATACTGTTCTTGATGACTTGTGTTTTTTTTTCCTCATCTTTCACGGTCAAGGTCAGTACAGTACGAGTTGTCAGGAGAAAGTTTTGCGTAATGTACCTATGTATATTAACAATATGCAAAGTTGCAAATTAGGGACGTATTTAATACGTAATACGTAGCAGCTAAGTATGTCTAGTCTAGAACTTTTACTGCTAACGTCAGACTTGTTGGGATTAAGCCCAGACTTCAGTTTATTAACCCCGATTTATAAACAACATGACCATTTTTTGTATCGTTAGGAATTGACCTTGACCCATTAGGTACCTCAGTACACATATACGATAATAATTTAAATTTTTTGTGTAGCTGAGAATGTGAATCTTCTTGTAATCCTGGCTCCCATAGTTTAACAGGGGAAAACCCTACGCAAGTGTTTTATTTTTTTCGAACGTTTGGGTCACGACTTGCACCGTTGCACCGCGTAATTTGATTCTTTTGTACGATGGCAGCCAACCATGAAGGGATCTTTGATTAACTTGGTAAACGAAAGAATCGAAGTTGCTGGTGAAGTTAAAAAATTCTTTACGTACCTACACAACATTTTTATTAATTTACGCCACTAATTTTGGCTTCTACTTTTGATTTTGACCACGTTCCCATAATACTTCCAAAATTTGTCTATACATTATCGAAAACCCCATCAAAATACGTTGAGTAGTTTTTGTGTTATAATCAAAAACCTTTTTTAACAAAAGTCCTCATACCCGACCAACCCGGATGGTAGTGACATTAAACCATAGCCCATAACCATCCAGAAATCCGCCTCTTTTTAATAGTGAAAACGGCGTCAAAATCCGTCCAGTAATTTTCGAGTTATACGACAACAAACAAACAGACAGACAGACTTTATTAGATTAAAAGCTAACTGCATGGTTTTTGGCTTTATTTTTGTAAAAAAAAATAATGTAAAACATAATAACAATTAACATTTTGCTTAGATATTCATTTACTGTGTAATTTTTTACTATTACCTACTACTGCTACCTGTGTATAAAGCAGGCTGTTTGTTATTCTTGGCTGTAAAACGATTTTGCTTCGCGACGTGGTCGGCGTTGGCCATGACACGGTTTTCTCTAATGTACAGGTACCTGATTCTAACACGCAACTATTTTATACAATGCAACACACTCACACACACACACATATACCTTACAAAGAAGAGACAAAATGCATTAACGCCGGTATTTTTTAAAATATTTTAATTAAAAACCTTCACGTAAGCATAAGCTTTAAAACAAAAAAAATCGCATCCAAATCGGATCATTAGTTCACTTATTATCAAGTAACAAATAGACAGAAAGAGGTTATGTTATTTGTTTCAAAATGGCACCTGTGGTACCTACTGTCAGTTGTTCATTAGGACGTTCTATTGTTTTTTATTTCTTTATACCGTCTCTTGTTTTGAATTCCGATGGATGGAAGATTAGAAAAAGAGAAAGGCTGAGAGAGAGAGAGAGAGAGAGAGAGAGAGAGAGAGTCCGATCGGATGTAGTTAATTTTCAGGTAAATTCGTCACGTTAAGTTGGTATTGTAGGCACCTCTGTAATTCCGACGTCGAGTAAGTAGTTAGTAATTTCTTGGATTCAAGTTCCGTGAAGTGGGACGAGGTCACTCCAATAATAACGTAAGTTAATTATTACGATAGGTATCGAATTTATATGGCAACGTTGTAAATCAGACCCGATTTCTCGATTTGGCAACGACGCACAGTCGAATTTGTCAATGAATCAATCAAACAAAGTCGAATTTTGGCAGGAGCCAACCCTGTGCATTTCAGTGGTTTTGGTCACCTAAATACAGGGGCGGACGTACATATAAATAGAAATTTTTACATTACTGTTAAATTGAAGGATCTAAGGATCAATGATCACTTCCTATTCGATTGAAAGTGGACCTTGATGGTCTGTGTGTGTGTGTGTGTGTGTGTGTGTGTGTGTGTGAATAAAACTTGAATACATACTACGTCAATATCATCCATTAGGTACAAAAATTGTTTGTCTCCTGACCTAGCAATGGTAAAATTGACGTGAGTTAGTGTTCTTTAGTAAATATGCGAACTGGGTCAATGATTTCAGGAAATATAAGCACCAACTTGCATCTGTTTTTGTAAACTCTTTACTTACTACCTGTTGTTTTGTTTCTTTTTTTTTTTTTTTTGTTTTGTTTAATCTGAACGTATTTTGTTTTTCTTTACGAAATCTTAGACTGATCTTCTCTTCATTTTTTTGTCGTTCGAAGATGATTTGAAATACAACAAACGCGTAGGCTACCGCGGGCGAGGTCACTTTTTTGTACCGTACCTTTTAACAATGTTGTTTTATAGAATTTGTTAAAGATTCTTATTGCAACACTAGCAGCGACCTAGTAACTTAGATGTACAAGATCGTCGACAATGTTGTTGCAACACAACCACTCTGTGCTCATTGCTTTTAAACACTTCTATGGACAACACGTTGTCGTACACTTTTCGGTACACCAGTCAAAAAATCAAATGAAACAGCGGTTCTCGAATTATGGGACGAACAAACTAATATCTGATACTCAAATACAGTTCGTCACAAGAGAAATTTCAAATATCCATAGATAGATAGATAACAATAGTATTACATTATGTCGTGTTTCTACTGTTTAATTGAAACAGAAACAATTGAGGTATTTGAAGCAAAAAAAAAAGGACAAATGAGCATCGACATTTTTGTTTTGTTTTTGGGGTTGTGTAAGGGGGGTAGGTAAAGGGGTTGATGCGTCTATTGGCATGTGGGGTATCAAATGAAAGGTAATGACATAAGGATTTTAAAAATAATCACCTCAAGTCTATATGGAATATCTATAAAAAGAAACTGAACAAAATATGGGGCTTATGAACACAAAATCCAAAAAAAAAAATTTCTTAAGATTAACGTAATGCATAATGACCTGAAAAATACACAGAAGAATGTAAAGTGACTTAATGATGATGAAGAGTGTTTCGTTTTCTTTCACGCTGCTTCACACACCGCATTCTCACTTTCATTCATTAATTCCACTTTCTTCCGTCCGTCCGTCGTAATCGTAACGTTGTGTAACAGAAAATGTAATAACGAACGATGAATCGCGGCTGCTATTGCAGAAGACATGTGTATTACGACGATGACGACGTCTCGGTCGCGTCAAAGTAGGTCTTGTCTTGTCTCTCCGTCCTTTCTAACGAGTATTAAGCACGTGGCATATAAATTAATCCGCGACACTCACTCAATCGACGAGACGAGAAAGTACCTACAGTTCTTGCATTTTGTCTTGACGATATGGGTACACGCAGTATGAGTAAAATCAGAGCTCTGTCTGTCAGTCTGTTTGTTTGTTCGTCCATAACTCGAGAACTAGTGTACGAATTTTTATGAAATTTTCTCTATTGGATAGAGTGTTGTTTCCTGATCGTTATTGGCTCTGTTTGAACACCGTTATCACTAATTAGATGATAATTTTTTATGAAAACTTTTTTTCTTGTAACTCAAAAATTAACCTTTATAAATAAAAAAAAATATATATATATATATATATATATATATAAATAAATGTTGAGGAAAATATAGTCAAATCCAGGATCGGACTCTCGAAATTTAAAAACAATGATACTTGAGTAAATATGTAAATAATATAAGAGAGTATTCGTAACAAATGGCTAAATAGATGTATAACGACATCGGGGTCATAATATTACGTCACACTAGAGGTGCACACTCTCTCTCATTCACCAACATGTCTATTACCACTCTCACTTTTACTAACATTACCACCTACATACCTCTACCAGTTATAATAGTGATAATAATAATAATAATAACGTTGCTCGGCAACCTTGACACTGACCCATTTTCAGAGATTATTAGCTACTTGCACACGTAAACACAGCTTTTACTTTCCTATCGGTTATAATAGGCGCTACCAGTTACGTAAAGCATGTTGTTTACATCTAAACATATAAGAACTTTACCGATAAAGAAGGATATCATGGTAGGAACATGTTGAACACAACAATGGTATGATTTCTAAATCTAATGCCCTCTTTTGTTTCTAATTATGCCGATTGATGATTAAGTACTGGATATATTTATTTTTTTATACTACTGAATTAGAAGACCGGTGATAGCGCAGAGCGTAGATAGTAGGGCTTCGAAACCGGATATCGCGAGTTCGGACAGTTCGAACCCCGCCGCGAAAAAAAAAAGTTGTCAGGTACAGAAATTTACCTCAAAAGAAAAAAGGAAAAAAATAACAGAGCATAAAGTTGAAGATGATTGATGATGGGTAACATCTAAAATGTTATAAAACCAGCGCTTAACGTATATGTAAAACCAGGTCAATAAATAATTAAATGCATTAAATTCAACCCGGGATTTATGCTTACATATGTGTCTCCTCAGTACTATTCCTAGAATATCTAAACGTATTGCACTGTTAATTAAAAGATAGCCTCTTAAATTAATCCGTTACTCATTTCATGCGTATAATCGAAACACATATCTCCACATTTCTGCATTATAACCTAAAAAGTATCCAGTATACGGGGGGTGATCAAATATTAAAGGAACACTAGTTCAACTGTTACACGTTTTATTGTTTTTTTTTTTACTTTTCAAATAAAACAATCGACTGTTACGTGTCTGCTGTTTAACTCGTTATTTTTTTTTACGTATTTATAATCACCCCCTGCTGTCCATTACTTTAGATACGTATAAAGTGCATTATATAATAAATTATTTTGTACATGGTTAAGATATTTAGTAATTTCGATTGGTATGCGAAGCTGTAGGCGATTATTGGCTGTTGTACACAACTGAATCTACGGATATATGCAATAAATAAATACGCTAGAGTCGATTGTTTCGGTTGATTACAATGAGTCCAAATACGACACAACGGGCACGTGCAGTGCATAGCAATTGAACAACTGTTTCTTATTTTTTTTTCAAAATAGGTTTCTATCGGAGCGTCAGCTCTGTGTTTCGGAAGTTGCGTCGACAAAATCTTGAAGTCAAAATCTAAACACTGCATGTTAGTTACTCACCAAAATTCGTAAATTATTATTATTATTAACAGTATTACGGAATTATAAAATAAAATTCGAAATGCTAACATTATTTTATCCGTGTATCTGTAAACATGTGTCCCAGTTCTGTAACATTCAAGATTAGCCTAGTTAATCATTATACCGTGATGGTGGACACCGGCGCGGTACAAAACACACCTTCTAGTATCTCAAACTTGCGACCATAGAAACGAAAACGATTTTATATACCTACATATGTAGGTAATATTATGTACACAAGTACCTACCACAATACAAGCAGAATTTATTAAGTACATATTAGATGTATTTATGGACGTGTGTTGTTTCCTACCCATTTTGGAATTAAACAAAATTTATTATTCCGATAGTTACGCCAGGCGTAAAAAAAAAATTACGAAAGTATGCGACCAATGAGGAAACGCGAATGGAATTCGGTTTTTGGGCGGAGCATTGTAGGTGTTGGAACTGTTGAGAAAACGCAAACAAATGAGTTACGAAATATAGTAAGCATCTTTTATATTTGGGGTACCGAGAGTAGGGGAGTAATCAAACAATAAAAAAAAACTTACTTATTAAAATGTATATGTAATATTTTTTAATAATCTGGATGACATTGGGCTTAAATTACTCTCCCCAATGTGCCCTTTAATATAGTAAAAGAATCAACCCCGTAGCTTCAGTGGTTGTAGAGATAAATCCGGGCAAACATACAGAATGACAGACAGATTAGTTTAAAATCTGTTATAATTTGGAATTACATAATTAAAACTAGATAATTAGTTGCTAATTGTCTGACGAAAGTAATTAATGATTAATATAATAATCAATTGACTCATGGGTTTTTGTATGTTGAGTTAAATAATTGTTAAGTTATTGTACTTTCTCTCCCAATAATTTAATGAAAATGTTGCTGTTAGACAATATTTATTGAGTAGGTACCTATTGGTTTTTGATTTTATTTTAATTGATGTGAATGTGTCATTTCGATGAATTTTTACTTCCTGTTAAGTAAATGTACTTTAAACAAAATAATTGTAAAACGAAATTAAATTTATAAAAAAAAAAAGAATGAAAATACTTTAATGAAAATGCAAATAAAATTGCCGGAAGTGACTAAAAATATCCCTGAAACTTAAAATCGCTGCAACAAATCAGCCTACTTGATTAAATTCGAATTCACTTCCGATTTTTATGCATTCAAACACACACACGTACACAGGAACAACCTTGGGCATATACATACATCCATTGTAAAATACTCTACCATTGAATACTTGTGTACATGTGTAATTCATCGTATTTGGATGGTAGCCAATCACAATATCTACAACTGACGATGGGTGCATTTTCTTAACTCACACATAAAAATAAACACCAAATAATGGTAAATAATGATAATTAATGTCAATGCAAAATGCAAGTAATGTACTTTTTTTTTTTTAGAATTTCATTATTATTTTTTTCATTATGTACTAATAACTGAATGTTGTACAATAAGTACCTACATGAGTCTAAAAACATAATTCTATTCATTTATATTCACTCTACTACTTTCTCTAACCTTGAAATACGTAATATTGCATAACCAGAACGTAATTCAATTTATTTGAAACTCTGAATGCCAAGTCGAAATGTTATTCTAATAAGACTTATAAACACAAGACAAAATAAATTCTTATATTTTCAAAAAAAAATTTGATTCATTAAACGTGTCAGCAAACCAATGATAGATTGATAAAAATCAAAACAAATACATGAAATTTAGGTCAAAGACAAAATTAATTTGGTTTTGTTTTCTCGAGATACAAAATCAAGGCTAATATGTACTGCTAATATAATTATTTCCGAAAAATGCCATTATAAATATTACTGGATATATTTATTTTTTTATACTAGTGAAATAGAAGACCGGTAGTAGCTCAGAGCGTAGATAGGAAGTCTTTGAAACCGGATATCGCGAGTTCGAACGGTTCGAACCCCGTCGCGGACAGATTAAAAAAAAAAGTATTAGATAATAGAAATTGCGTGCAAAATTCAACTTCCTCAAAAGGAACAGGGGAGGGCTTCTAAGATGGTACATGTATTGTACCACGAAGTTGGTCGATTGGGGGAGAATGAAGAGTGGGGAAGGTGGGGGAGGGGAGTAGGATTAGGTTAGGTTAAGGTTGGAGATAAGTTCAATCCAAATAAAAGATAAGGGACGGTTAGAGAGCACCAAATAGGCCTGCGGTGATTGATAATTAAGGAATTAATTAATTAGGGATATGGTCGTATAGTAAGAAGGGGGAGGGGTTGGGAAGTGTGCTATTATAAAATAATTGACGATTAGGAGGGGGGTATTTATGTGATACAATATGGAAGTTAGTGAATGTTTCTCAAGTCATGCATCCATTATACAAAGTATTATTTGAAGTAAATTGGAGATTTTGGTAATTTCGCTGTACAAAATTAAAGATAACTGTTACATCCGGTCCCACTGCTGTTATTTGTGCTTATATGTACCTACCCATTATATCTATAGTAAAAAGGACAAGGACTTATTTCGTAAATATGCAGTTGACCTCGGGCTATTTAACAGACGTTGGTTGATAGGAAAACCGCGTTTAGATGAAGCACCGTTTCAATGACGTTGTGTTTTTCACTTTACTCTTAAACCCAATCTATCTATCCATTTATCTATCTGTGTTGGCATTTATCTATTAGGTACATAAAGTCTTTTTTTAGTGGCGTTTATTAGTTTTGCAATTTACTACTTACGACTTTTTACCCGTAATTCTTGGCGCAATGTACGTTTGTCCTTAATTAGCTCACAATCAGAAAAAAGGTTATTTGTTTTCAATTTAGTTTCTATTGGTCATTAATTATTTATTTTTGGCCGCATTTAAATTCGTTCGAAAGGAAGGTTTTTGGCCTCTTTAGGAAGTGTAGGTAGGTTGTCGGCATGTTATTTTGGCAGAACGAGAAATCAGTCAGTCGTCGTTGGGAGATTCTAAAAACATTCCTAGTGGATATTGTACGGTATTAATAAACGGTAGAGGCCTTGGGAATAAATGCTTTGAACTATAATTATCTATCTGTTAAAACATCCTATTCTTGGTCGAGCGACCGACGTCATATACCATAAACATTTAGTGTCAATCCTTTCACGTTAATAATATTCACTTTGGAACTTAAATAAATAATTATTAATTAGTTAATCACATAATCTCTTTTGTGGGAAAACTGATATATTTAAGGGTTGACCTTGACCTAAAAAGGAACACATCTTCACCTATTTTTATTATCGTTATTAAATTTTGTTAGGACTTGTACAATTAATCGTAAATTGTGTACTTATTAATTTTATTAATCAACGAAAGATTGATATAATTTGTTTGTATTATATCGACATAAAAGATAACTAACACAAAAATATGATTAAACAAATTAAATAATTAATTAATAATTTTCAGAATTATTGCACTTGTCCTTAAACAAACGAGGCACGTGCCTTTAATTAATTATTTTGAAGCTAATTAGAAGAAATAAAAAAAAATTAATTGTTCCATTTTTTTTTTTTTTAATTTTGTTTGAACACGTCTCTTTAATGTTTAACGATACCTAATAAGTGAAATCGCTGGGTTCGAATCGACGTGAAATAAGGCCTTTGGAGTTTCGAAATTTTACGTGGCCTAAGTCTCTGTCTGTATTTATGTTTGTACTTTCATTTTTGGTTTTGTCTCGTAACACTCCGTGTTCTTGCAATGCAATAAAAAATACCCATACAATAACTACTTTACATATTCATATGTATGTACCCATATAATATTTATATTTCTATGACCAAATATTAAGTCAAACATACAAAGGATTGTGTAAAAGCTGAAATAATTGAAAATCTAATTTTTCCATTTTCCGATTGTTTCAGCGGTGAGAGCAGACAGGATGCGAGGGGGTCGTAACAAATTTGGTCCTATGTACAAAAGGGATAGGGCAAGGAAGTTGCAGATGATGCGACAACGTCAACTGGCTGCCCAAACCCTAGCCCAACGAGGCCATTTGCCCGATGGTACGAGTGTATACGCTGCCGCGGGCCAACCGGGTGGCCCACCCTTCGGAAATATACACATCAAACAAGAAATACAAATACCCCAGGTCTCTTCGCTCACATCGTCCCCTGATTCTTCGCCCAGTCCCATTGCTGTAGCGCTAGGACAGGTCAGTACTTTTTTTTTGCATTACAAATCAAAAACGAAAGATTTTAATTGATCTGTCTCCAAATGGGGTAGTTTTTATTAGCTGTGATTGCCAAAAGTGTGTGGGGAGTAAAAATGGGTGTGAGAGGTTTTGCTTGTTCCTCTTCGCAGCAATAAAGAAGGCGCCACCAACGGGGGCCAAAAAAAAAAAAAACCGTAAAGCCTAAAACACCTCGACCAATTTTTTTAGACCTATCTGACCGGGGGTTTTTACCTTTTGTTTTCCAGGTCAGTTCCGCCCAATTGATGCAGCCAGCGTCGAGTCAACAGCCGGCCCTTCAGATAGTGGGTATTTCGGGAGGCGGCTCGCCCATGTTGATACCAGGTGCTGGGGGCGGCGGGGGTAGCCACGAAAGTAAACTTTGGGCATCGGCGAATTCGACCACGGCCACGTCGCCCCATTCGCTAAGTCCCAAAAGCTTCCAGTTCGACGGCGGAAGCAGCGGCGGGGGTTCGACAACGACGTCCACGACGGTGCTGGCACCGGGTAGCGTCGGGGTGGCGCCGTCGGGTATCAAAGTGTCGCCGCTGATACGGGACTTTGTGCAAGCAATTGACGATCGCGAGTGGCAGAATTCGTTGTACTCTTTGTTGCAAAATCAGACCTATAATCAGTGCGAAGTGGACCTTTTCGAACTTATGTGCAAAGTGCTGGACCAGAATTTGTTCTCGCAAGTCGACTGGGCGCGGAATTCGGTGTTTTTTAAGGATCTCAAGGTAAGACGCTTTTTGTATCGAAAAAAAATCGAAAACGGGGCAGCAGGATAAGGTTTTTTGTATACCATGTTGGGTGTCGTTTGAAAGGTCTATCAACGAGGACTTCAAAAATATTTTTTTCGAAATTTTACTTCCCATATTTCCAGAGATATTAGAAAAAATGTACTCCAAAAGCATTTAAGGGGGGACATGCTTCTAAAATTATTGTAGTTAAAATTATAAAATTAAAAATTTGAAAAATTGCCTAGTCACAAATAACAATTGACATCCATATTTTCCAATTTTTAGTAATTCAAAAATACGTTTTTTAAAAAAAAAAATAGAAAGGGGGCACCAAGGTAAGATTTTTCGTATACCATGTTGGGTGTCGTTTGAAAGGTCTATCAACGAGGACTTCAAAAATAATTTTTTCGAAATTTTATTTCCCACGGTAATCCTAAGCGCACTTTATATTATTTAACTTAAAATAAGACTTTCGTTTGATAATTAAAAACAAAATACAAAACAGATGAATATTGACAGAAACCTACTACTTAGTACTTTGTTTTCGTGTTTCGTTTGTCTTTTTTTTTTAAAAAAATATTTTTCACCGCTATTACATACAATACATAATAATTTTAAATTTTGCTACAAATGGAAACGTGTTGCATGTCAGTGTTGAAAATGAGCAAGCAAGCAAGCAAGCAAGCACACAATAGTAACAACCACGTTCCATGTCATGACCCATTTGACAAGTGAACCTCGACGGTTACGAATGCATCGCAGTCAGCGTGGAGCAATAATTGTGTGTGTAATAAATAAATGCCGCCGCCATGCCGGTTTTACGAAATTAAGCCCGCATCTAACAACCAACAACTGACTGACTCTCTTGACTGTGCGCATTCGCTGCTCTATAGATGCCTACAAACGTATAAAACAAACGCCATCGTCGTCTTTTATCTCGTGTTGCAACCGCGGCAGCCTTAACTAACTTCTAAATGGCGTAGGTGGCTGGACGGCAGCGCCTACTGATTAACTTTTGTTATCTATCAGACACGCGAATAATAGTTCATATTTCAGCTGTTTTACCTCTTTTTTGTTTACATGCTGTGTTGCCAGATGGGAAAATCGTTTTTCCTTAAATTCATTTTTAGAAAAATTAAAAAATATTTTATCGTACATATGCCATGTGGGGTATCGTATCAAAGGTCTTGTAACGTAGAATTCAAAAATATTTTTTTCGAAATTTTAGGTGCAATATTACCGGAGATATTACTGAAAATGTGATATGAAAATCAATACCCCCCCATTTGTCACTAAACTATTAATGCTAAATAATATACTGGTCTAAATTATTAATTCAAAAATATTTATGGGAAAAAAATGAGGGGGGTACGTTCATTAAGTTGAAAAAAAAAAAGTGGTTTTCGTATATGATGTGGGGTATCGTTTGAAAGGTCTGTTAATAGAGAACTCAAAAATATTTTTTTAAAAATTTTAGGTACAATATTACCAGAGATATTACTGAAAATGTGATCTAAAAATCAATGCCCCCCATTTGTCTGGAAACTATTAATGGTAGTTAATATACTTGTTTTTTAATTATTAACTCAAAATTATTTATGGGAAAAACTATGGGGGGGGGGTGCGTTCATTGTGTTAAAAAAAAGCGGTTTTCATATATGATGTGGGGTATCGTTTGAAAGGTCTGTTAATAGAGAACTCAAAAATATTTTTTTAAAAATTTTAGGTACAATATTACCAGAGATATTACTGAAAATGTGATCTAAAAATCAATGCCCCCCATTTGTCTGGAAACTATTAATGGTAGTTAATATACTTGTTTTTTAATTATTAACTCAAAATTATTTATGGGAAAAACTATGGGGGGGGGGTGCGTTCATTGTGTTAAAAAAAAGCGGTTTTCATATATGATGTGGGGTATCGTTTGAAAGGTCTGTTAATAGAGAACTCAAAAATATTTTTTTAAAAATTTTAGGTACAATATTACCAGAGATATTACTGAAAATGTGATCTAAAAATCATTGCCCCCCATTTGTCTGGAAACTATTAATGGTAGTTAATATACTTGTTTTTTAATTATTAACTCAAAATTATTTATGGGAAAAACTATGGGGGGGGTGCGTTCATTGTGTTAAAAAAAAGCGGTTTTCATATATGATGTGGGGTATCGTTTGAAAGGTCTGTTAATAGAGAACTCAAAAATATTTTTTTCAAAATTTTAGGTGTTATGTACTTTGAGATATTTCTAAAAATGTACTCAAAAAAGCTTGTTGTCCCCTTTGCTGATGGCGAAATTATTAAAAAGTTAGGAATAATACAATTTTAGCGTTTTAAGTGGCAAGTATTGTTCCTATTTATTTGTTAAGTTGGCACAAGTTAAGTGTATTTAATGTAGATATCAAAAAGCACACAATATAATAAAAGAACTTAAGTAGGCCATTGTCAATAGGTCAAGTATGGCCCTGATCGGCTCTAAAGATATTTTAATCAAAACTAAAAGTATTTATTAAAAAATACTCAAAATTGTTAGTGATTTTAAATTAATTATTAAAAAATCGAAGCGTATAAAAAATTTTTTGTTTCCTGTGCAATTCGATTGTTACCGACTGTTAAAAACATTTGAATGTCGTGGATAAACAATTGAAAAATTAAAAAACAAATGAGTGTGTCTGGCGCATTCACCAACAAAATTATAGGTTTTGACGCAATTTGATACTGTTATCTTAATCTACGTTAAAAAAATCGATAAGAAAGTTCTTTACGATTTTTATCTATCTACACAAATAGGGAAGATAAAAGGCAATGTTTAAAATGTTTATGATCTTTTTCAAAAAATTAGCGTAAATACTGTCCCTGTATGTCCGTGTTTCCCCTATCTTTCGTCATTCGGTATTCCGTGACCTATTTTTCCGCCCCCGCTGCGAGCAGCTTCTACGTCAACCTGAAAATTGTTATAGCCACGCGCCAACAGGCTGTCCCCGAAACTAGAGCTCTCTTCGAGTCACTTTTATCGATTGTGGAAGGTCTAACACGTGTACACATCGAAATAGGCCATTGTTAGTGGGTCAAGTACTTATTCTGTGCGAATTTTTATTGCGAAATGCCACCGTACGGACGTCTTGGTATTCTAATCCACCCACCTTCCTCCCATATTACTTATACACGTACTTTTATACATTCCTCATCAAGGATGCAACGATCCACGATCTTCTTTTATTAGGTTACGTATCTATTGTTATCTTACGTCTTAAACAACAAATAATTGAAACTCACATTTGTTACGTAGTCCACTCAGGCGAAGGGAGGCACTTGTTTCGATGACCACACCCTGAAATTAAAAAAAAAATGTTAATCAAACAAATTTTTTTCGTTTTTATGAAAATATATTTAACATTTTCTGCCAATGTTTTCCCTTCCCTTCCATCTATTTATTAATAATTATCTCGTACAAAAAGTTATCTGGGTCGAAACTTTATTACGTCATAAATGATATTAATACATCGGATTCGATTTTTTTCTTCTCTTTTTTGTACTGACTTAACACACTTTGACATTTTGATAGATTTTATTGTTTTAGTTTAGTAGCATGTTGCAACATGAACATATCGTTTACAAAGATCTAAGATAACATAATAAAAGTATATACAGTAGGTATATCGATCGTTGTTGCCAGATTTAACGTTAACCAACTAATCTGCATGATATGATACCTACTTATGTGTAAAGAAACAAAAAAAAAGTATTAGGAATCAATCAATATTTACTTCTTTTGTTTTTATGTACCTATGTACAATTTTGTGTAAGAATGTTGGACGTACTGTACGTGACATACATTTAAAGACACACAGGGTGGACCACAGGAAGGATATTTTAATTTATTAGGTACCTATTCTGGTTTTTTTTGACAGTCGATTTTGTGTTTGTAGATTCATTGATTGAAGAACAATTGTTTTTAAAACAAAAAAAATCTGAATTGTTTTTTTTTTTATCAGGCAACACTGCATTTGCAAATGTGATGTAGTTTTGTCTAGAAATTGGCACGGTAAATATTTTGATGACCTTGGACTAAATAGCGTGAGCACGAGTATAGAATTTTTCTGTCGTGCTGTAGTAAAAATTGACTAATCGGCTGTGCCATAAAACAGACAAAATAATTGCCAATAGCATCGACAGATTGTCTTCTGTTATTATTATTATTATACCTAGTTTCATTTGTTCTTTCCATTTATAAATATCGTAAAAAAAACGTTGCCTTCTTGATTTACAGCAACACTACTAGTCATTTTTGGAGCTGCAATCGAAGTGTCCCAGTTTAATAAACAAATGAAAATTTAGTGTGGTAACGCACTTGTTAAGTGCAAATTTGGGACACAGCGTTGTACATACGTACAGTGCTGAGAAAAAGTATTGGCACACTAAAAACCGTTTAAAAAATAAATTAATACTTTGTAACGAGGAAGCTGAAGAACAGTTGTTTTTTTTTCTGCCTCGTGAACAAACCTATAATGAATTTTCCTGCTGTTAGATAATTACCTACAAAAGAAAGGTCAAAGAAGTAGGAAATAAATTTTAGCAGCAGTGTTTATTAACTAACTGTAAGACAATGACTCGTGTGGTATTTGAAGGTCATAATGTAACAACCACATTTTTTTAATCATTTGATTTTTTACGTCTTTTTTTTGAGTACCTACATTTGACGTAAATGTTTGAACATATTTTTTTTTAAAAAAAGAACGATTAATTTTTTTTTTTTAATTTAATTATTTTGATCCCCGAATTTAATTTCCCATATTTTAGAAAAACAAAACAAATTTTTTTGTTATTTTTATTGCATATTTTATTTCTTAGCAAATGTTTTTGGGCTTGATTAGTTTTTGTTTCTCATAAAACAATTGTTCGATTACGCTTAGATAGTTGCTTAGGTATATACAGGGTGATTCGATTTCGCGGAACGCTGTAACGTAAAATAACGTCCGGTTTCTTTCGACGAGTACTGTACGTCGATTTTCGCGTTATCCAAAATGAAGTATCTCTTATCTATCTCGCTTAATTTTAACCTAAATGTCGCAAAAGTAATTTTAGCAACGATGTAGTATGGCATTATTTGTTAACATGATAGAATTGCGTCATATCCAACTAACTATGTAGTTTTCTAAAGACTAATGTGTATTCAGGTATGTGTGTGTATATGTTTAAACACGTATGCGATACACACACATACAATATTATGCAAAGAACAGTGCTATGTGTGTATGCATGCATGAATGTAGATGGATAGACGAATTTGAAAGTGAAACTTCGGATTACAACAAACAGTTAGTTGATTTTCAGGCCAAGTTCAATAAGCAATAAGGTGTTTTTAACATCGTTTGCAGCAATTATTATTAAAGCCGATGACTCATTTGTTTAATTGCATAAATTGTTTTCTATTATTTTTAATAAATTTAAATTAATTTTTATGAAACCTAACCTGAAAACATTGCCAAAATCCACCATTTTGATGCATTTGCTCACCCGAAATTTAATAAAATAGTCTATAAGAACACGATGCCACAATTAATTTTTTGTTTTATGTTTTTCTTTTATTTCTGCTGCAGGTCGATGACCAGATGAAGTTGTTACAACATTCGTGGTCAGACATGCTGGTGTTGGACCACATACATCAACGCATGCACAACAATCTACCTGACGAAACGACGTTACACAACGGCCAAAAATTCGACCTCCTCAGTCTGGGGTTGCTCGGGGTGCCATCGTTGGCCGACCACTTCAATGACATCACATCCAAATTACAAGAACTCAAGTTCGACGTTAGCGATTACATATGTTTGAAGTTTTTGCTTCTACTCAACCCCGGTTAGTATAATCTTCGCTTTTAGGGGAGCTTTTGGGGATAATGAGGAAAAAGTTTTTTTTACGTGTATCATCTAGGGTGTTGTATAAAAAGTCTAGGAATAAGGAATTCGAAAATATTTTTTTTTAATTTTTTGGAGGTACGTGTAGATATTTACAAAAAAAAAAATTGTTTCGGAACCGCTGTTGCTCTACTACTACGATATCTTGAAGTTACTCAAAATATTGGGCATAACTTTTTTATTTTACGGAATTTTAAAATTCTGTAAACGTATTCTTAATGTATTTTTTTTATGGACAATCAAGTGTTGTACTCAGATTTTTCTGTCGTCGTTGTTTCATCGGAAACAAATAAAATTTAACTTTTATGTGTGGAAAAGTTGAAGTTTTCTTTATTTCTGATAAATTTAGCGACGATAGAAAAAATCTGAGAACGCCACTGGATTGTTCATAAAAATTGCTATAAGAATATGTTTGCAGATTGTTAATATCTTGCGAAATAAAAAAGTTATGGTCAATTTTCGAAATGTATCTTCGTAACTCCATAGTAGTATAGGTATGCCGATTCTGTGACAAACCTCTTTTTATAGGTATCCAATTTTACAATAACAGAAAACGCGTTTTTGAGCGGTTGAGTTAAAGTTTTTTTCTAAATTCGGATGGAAAAGAGTTATTTTTGCTTTTGTTTCAGAAGTGCGAGGCATTACAAACAGAAAACACGTTCAGGACGGATATGAACAGGTACAACAAGCGCTACTAGAATATACTGTGACATGTTACCCACAAGTTCAGGTAAGATTTGATTAATACCACTTATTCTATGCTTGTTTCTTAGGTTTCTTTTCGATAGACTTCTCTTCGATTGTTCTAGAACCGACATTGCTCTACTACTACGATCCCTTGAAGTTACTCAAAAGATTAGTCGTAACATTTTTGTTTTGCGGAATTTTAAAATTTTGTTAACATATTCTTGAAGTATTTTTTATGGTTAATCCATTGGTGCACTCAGATTATTTCTGTCGTCGTTTATTCTCCGGAAATTAATAGAATTTAATCTTTATATGTGCAAAAGTCTAAGTTTTATTTATTTCTGATAAAATTAGCGATGATAGAAAAAATCTGAGGATACCACTGAATTGCTCATAGAAAATGTTTTAAGAATATGTTTACAGATTTTTAATACTTCACGAAATAAAAAAGTTACGGGCAGTTTTCAAAATATATGCTGGTTACATCGTAGTAGTATAGCTATGTCGGTTCTGCGACAAACCTCTTTTTATAAGTTCTTTTTTTTTTTTAGGACAAATTCAGTAAAATGTTGCAGCTACTGTCCGACATTCATACGCTGGCGGCTCGGGGCGAGGAGCACCTTTACCATAAGCATTGCAACGGGGGTGCGCCCACCCAGACGCTACTGATGGAGATGCTCCACGCGAAACGAAAATAACGGATCGTCGCACTTCCCACCCGTTACCATATCCACGTGCAATACATTACAAATTTTATGTTCATTCGTTTTTATTATTATTATTATTATTGTTGTACATACTGTACATGTTGTCTACAAACACTACCGCTACTTATAATTATTATTATTATTATTATAATTATCAGCGCTACTGTGCATACATCATACTACATAATATGTGTATTTATGTATAATTAATTGATTAATTAATTAATTGCTACTATTACTATTACAGCTACTACTACTGTTACTAAAAACTACCACCACCGCTACTACGATGCTACGTATGTATTAATTTAGAAGACAGTAACAACCAAACTATTTTTTATTACCTAACTAACTAACAAACCGTTACAACAGGAAAAATCTCTTTTTTTATCTATTAGTTGTTGTTGTTGTTGTTGACATTGATGCCTTCAAGAAGTACAAACAGCCAGGGTGGCGCCACTTATTTTTATAAGAAGAAGACAGTGATAGTCGTGTACATGAGCGAGAGAGCGAAAGGACGTGTGAAAGGATGACAGACAGAGACTCTGAATGGATGATCGCGATGATGATGATGGAGATGGTAGCACACACATACACGTAAATCTGCTGCTGATGCTGCTGCTACTTACTGCTACTACTGCTACTATTGTTACTCTTTTTTCCTCCCCCCTACGTTCACACACACACACACACACAGACACGCGCTCGACATTCGTTTCGTTTTCGTCTTTTGTCTTCAATTTTTTTTTCTGTTTTAAACCATTGAAACATTCCAGACCGCTCTGGAGGGATTCAAGGGCATCTTAGGGTTACTTAGCTTATGATTAGCCGGCGAGAAATGGCGTGCCACGGACGACTCGGTTAGGCAGTGCGCAACGCTTACTAGATTGACTTACGGTTATGTTTTCGGTTTTAGTTTTTTATTGAGCAAAGAATGTGACGATTTTGTTTTATTCCTTTGTTTTGTTTAGTTTTTTCTTTTTGTCAATTGTTTAATTTTTGTTTAGCAAGTGACAACTGTTTGATGAATAACAGAATAAATATTTTTTTAAAATGAGAACACGAATGTCTGTTTCGAAGACAATTGGTGATACTATTTTGAATGTCTTAAGGTTTAATGTTGTGATGTATGAAAGTTTCAATTTATTTTTCGAGGAATTTAATAATAATAATAATAAATACGTACACGGTCTTGGAGCATTTCATTTAAAATGCACCCAATTCGACACATGAAGTGGAAGAATTTTGAGAATTATCGATTATTTTGGTGAAATTGATAACGGATCCTAAACTTTTGTTGGGTTTCTGTTCCTGTGAAATAGGACTTTTCGAAAAAAAAAAAATTGTTCCAGAACCGCCGTAGCTGTACTACTACGATACATTGAAGTTACGTAAAAATATGGCCATAGCTTTTTTATTTTATGGAATTTTAAAATTCTGTTAACGTATCCTTAATGCATTTTTTATGGGCAATCCAGTGGTGTACTCAGATTTTTTCGTCGTTGTTTTATCGGAAATAAAAAATTGAGAATGCCACTAGATTGCCCATAAAAAATGCTTTAAGAATATGTTTAGAGATTGTTAATATCTTGCGAAATAAAAAAATTATGGTCAATTTTCAAACTGTATCTTCGTAACTCCGTAGTAGTATAAGTATGCCGATTCTGTGACAAACCTCTTTTTATACGATTCAAATTTTACAGACACAGAAACCCAATTTTTTGTAAATAACAAAAGTGCGGCGAGGTCGTTCATGTGCATTTTTATAAAAATTTTCGGACTTTTTCTAAAATGTACAATAATAATAAAAATAAATTAATTATTATTGTATTGTTGGGACTCGTAACTTTTTGTTGTTTTTCCAAACAAAGGCCAAAAACAGTTTAATAAATTGTTGTTAGGGGAAATGATCATCAAAAACAAAAACAGTTTTTGTTTCTTCTTTCACAAACTCGTACTGAGCGAATGGTAAGGAGGTAGGAAGGCGGAGCACAGCCGTTTCTCGCCGCACTATTGGTTATATCGCACATCTATTAAAAAAAAAGAAACAAAACGTGTTGCAGCACACAGTGTGTATATACCAGGTCCGTATTCCGTGAGATCAGGGCCCTTAGCTTTTAACCATGGTGATGGACTAACCTTTTTCTGTATTTCTATTATTTTGTACAATATATAAAAAAGAAAAAGTATAGATATTTATATTAATGTTTAGTAATCGATTAATTTAAGTTTACCTTGTTTTTTTTCTCTTTTTCTTTGTAAGCTAAGATTAAGTAGTAAAAAATTACGATAATTATTATGTTTATTATTAATTAATTATTATTATATTTGTGAATGTTATAAATAATATAAATATGTAATTTTATGTTTAAATCACACCTTACTGCTACTACTACTATAATACACTATTACTCTCTTTTTTTGTATGACGTCTGGCAAAATCGATATCTCATTATTATTATTATTATTATTATTGAATTTTAAATTTTTTTCACCGGGTGAGAGCAAGGGACGCTACAGTAGAGCAAAGTTGTCATGTCGATTTTGTTTGTAAATTGGCACGTCCACACGAGAAAAACAAATGTACAAACAAACGAAACGAAAACAGACAGACAAAAGAGCAACATGTAGTAAGGATTACAGGGTTTCCAGAATTGATTTAGTCCTCCGATGTTTTTTAAAATACAGTATGTTGTACTAGTCGTTATGTCGACCAAGAAAATATAGTCACAGCTACAACTGTAACTTTATCTAATATACGAAATAAACACGATACGGTATCATTCTAGCGTTCGTGCACACTCAGATATTGAAAAAAATAACGAAAAAGTTTTCAAAATCTTTAAAGCTCAAAAATACCATGAATGGCTCATTTCCACCCTATACTTATATATATATTCTTGATCAGCGCGACGAGCACTATAACGTACTGTATTTTTGAGAAAAAGAATTTT
The DNA here is from genome assembly GCA_947389935.1 of Agrilus cyanescens. Taxonomy (NCBI): domain Eukaryota; kingdom Metazoa; phylum Arthropoda; class Insecta; order Coleoptera; family Buprestidae; genus Agrilus; species Agrilus cyanescens. The sequence continues at coordinate 739,347 of OX376710.1, read as the reverse complement.
TACCCTCAAATTGTCTCGGAATCGGCATACCTATACTACTAACGACAAAACGAAAAGAAAAACAAGTGGCAATTTAACAAACCAAACGAAAGTGCATTGAGAGATAGACAAGTCAAGAAGATAAAAACAAAAACTTTGTGAAAGAAGAAGTTGCAGGGCAGACTACCTCTGTTCAGTCTCGTCCGCTGGTTAAGCTGAGCTGTAATCAGTGCTGGTCTATGAGACAAGAAAAAAACCCATAAAGTCCTTATTATTATAGTTATATACCTTTAATAATGTAATAATAATTATATGTGTAGAAAGAGAGAACTTTAGTTTGTTGTCAACTAGTTTTCTAAAAAACAAAGAAAAGCAAAAGCCCCCCACGTGTTTCGATGACTAAAATAAATATATTTAACGACATCCTACTAAAATTACGTCTATATTTTGGATATTTGTTGAACTATTATCAACCAATAATCTAAAACGAATAAAAAAAATAGAAAAAAAGAAAAAACCCAGGGCACGACTGGAGTTGATTGTTTTTTGTATAGTTGCGCACGCATTTTGATGACGTAAAATTTTAGTAAGCTGCCGTTTGTTGTTTATTAACAAAAGAAGAAGCAGAAACAAACAACAACCGAAAACGATTGAAAACGGTGCGTGCCGATTATTTATTGTTTGACGCATACACAAAAGAAATACCGTCATTACTGTTGCTACCATTTTAAATACTTTACTATTAATTAATTACTACCACAACTGTAAATATATACATATTATGTTATATACAAAATAATATATATTTATGATATATAAAATGATAAGAAGAAAAGAAGTGATGATAACGATTATAACAAACAAATGCTGATGTTAATAGGTACATATTATATGGTCTCCTACTTGATTATTATTTTTTTTTAATTTTTTTTAATTATTAATTCGCGCAGAGGGTCTGTTGTTTTGTCTTTTATTTTTCGACGATGGCACCACGAAAGAAAAATAAAAAATTTATGTATGTAAAATAAATGATAGACACAGACAGACAGATACTTGCTGCTTGTAATCATGAATGAGAAAGCCAACTTTTGTCTTAATAATTATAATTGAAATTCGTCTTTAATTTTTCTCGAGATTCAGCCAGAGCATTTTAAACTATTTTACTTATAAATACAATTGATATACATAATTGGTAATTGATATCGTAAGTGTAAGTTATTTATTGTTACTGAATAAAATTATTTTTACTAGTCTTTTCCGTTTTCGAATATCAACAACGGTTCCCATACATATAAAAAACAACTGAACGTGGGTAAACAATACACAAACAGACAAAAAAATAAACAAAAGAATGATTAAAGAAACAGTTGTAGTTGTGTTGTGAATAAAAATTAAAACAAAAGTTAACAACAAAAGGTAAGTACTTAACGTAAGTAATTAGTTTTTCGTGTGATAATTTAAGGGTGGATTATAAGATTATTTCTAACTTCATCCCAAAACCGTGAGCACCACTAAATTCTACGCACTTTTTAGTATTCTTTTCATCCCTCAGAAGTTTCCAAATAATTCTTTGAAGTACTTAAAAGTTACGAGCGCTTTTTGATAAAATTTCATTGGAATATATTTTTTACACAGCAATTTAAGGGTTGATATCAAGGTTATGAAAGTTGGCACCCAAAAACCGTCAGCACCACTAAATTCTACGCACTTTTTAGTATTATTTTCATCCCTCAGAAGTTTCCAAATAATTCTTTAAAATACTTAAAAGTTACGAGCGCTTTTTGATAAAATTTCATTGGAATATATTTTTTACACAGCAATTTAAGGGTTGATATCAAGGTTATGAAAGTTGGCACCCAAAAACCGTCAGCACCACTAAATTATACGCACTTTTTAGTATTATTTTCATCCCTCAGAAGTTTCCAAATAATTCTTTAAAATACTTAAAAGTTACGAGCGCTTTTTGATAAAATTTCATTGGAATATATTTTTTACACAGCAATTTAAGGGTTGATATCAAGGTTATGAGAGGTGGCACCCCAAAACCGTCAGCACCACTAAATTCTACGCACTTTTTAGTCTTATTTTCATCCCTCAGAAGTTTCCAAATAATTCTTTAAAATACTTAAAAGTTACGAGCGCTTTTTGATAAAATTTCATTGGAATATATTTTTTACACAGCAATTTAAGGGTTGATATCAAGGTTATGAGAGGTGGCACCCCAAAACCGTCAGCACCACTAAATTCTACGCACTTTTTAGTCTTATTTTCATCCCTCAGAAGTTTCCAAATAATTCTTTAAAATACTTAAAAGTTACGAGCGCTTTTTGATAAAATTTCATTGGAATATATTTTTTAGACAGCAATTTAAGGGTTGATATCAAGGTTATGAGAGGTGGCACCCCAAAACCGTCAGCACCACTAAATTCTACGCACTTTTTAGTATTATTTTCATCCCTCAGAAGTTTCCAAATAATTCTTTAAAATACTTAAAAGTTACGAGCGCTTTTTGATAAAATTTCATTGGAATATATTTTTTACACAGCAATTTAAGGGTTGATATCAAGGTTATGAGAGGTGGCACCCCAAAACCGTCAGCACCACTAAATTCTACGCACTTTTTAGTCTTATTTTCATCCCTCAGAAGTTTCCAAATAATTCTTTAAAATACTTAAAAGTTACGAGCGCTTTTTGATAAAATTTCATTGGAATATATTTTTTAGACAGCAATTTAAGGGTTGATATCAAGGTTATGAGAGGTGGCACCCCAAAACCGTCAGCACCACTAAATTCTACGCACTTTTTAGTATTATTTTCATCCCTCAGAAGTTTCCAAATAATTCTTTAAAATACTTAAAAGTTACGAGCGCTTTTTGATAAAATTTCATTGGAATATATTTTTTACACAGCAATTTAAGGGTTGATATCAAGGTTATGAAAGTTGGCACCCAAAAACCGTCAGCACCACTAAATTATACGCACTTTTTAGTATTATTTTCATCCCTCAGAAGTTTCCAAATAATTCTTTAAAATACTTAAAAGTTACGAGCGCTTTTTGATAAAATTTCATTGGAATATATTTTTTACACAGCAATTTAAGGGTTGATATCAAGGTTATGAGAGGTGGCACCCCAAAACCGTCAGCACCACTAAATTCTACGCACTTTTTAGTCTTATTTTCATCCCTCAGAAGTTTCCAAATAATTCTTTAAAATACTTAAAAGTTACGAGCGCTTTTTGATAAAATTTCATTGGAATATATTTTTTACACAGCAATTTAAGGGTTGATATCAAGGTTATGAGAGGTGGCACCCCAAAACCGTCAGCACCACTAAATTCTACGCACTTTTTAGTCTTATTTTCATCCCTCAGAAGTTTCCAAATAATTCTTTAAAATACTTAAAAGTTACGAGCGCTTTTTGATAAAATTTCATTGGAATATATTTTTTACACAGCAATTTAAGGGTTGATATCAAGGTTATGAAAGTTGGCACCCAAAAACCGTCAGCACCACTAAATTATACGCACTTTTTAGTATTATTTTCATCCCTCAGAAGTTTCCAAATAATTCTTTAAAATACTTAAAAGTTACGAGCGCTTTTTGATAAAATTTCATTGGAATATATTTTTTACACAGCAATTTAAGGGTTGATATCAAGGTTATGAGAGGTGGCACCCCAAAACCGTCAGCACCACTAAATTCTACGCACTTTTTAGTCTTATTTTCATCCCTCAGAAGTTTCCAAATAATTCTTTAAAATACTTAAAAGTTACGAGCGCTTTTTGATAAAATTTCATTGGAATATATTTTTTACACAGCAATTTAAGGGTTGATATCAAGGTTATGAGAGGTGGCACCCCAAAACCGTCAGCACCACTAAATTCTACGCACTTTTTAGTCTTATTTTCATCCCTCAGAAGTTTCCAAATAATTCTTTAAAATACTTAAAAGTTACGAGCGCTTTTTGATAAAATTTCATTGGAATATATTTTTTAGACAGCAATTTAAGGGTTGATATCAAGGTTATGAGAGGTGGCACCCCAAAACCGTCAGCACCACTAAATTCTACGCACTTTTTAGTATTATTTTCATCCCTCAGAAGTTTCCAAATAATTCTTTAAAATACTTAAAAGTTACGAGCGCTTTTTGATAAAATTTCATTGGAATATATTTTTTACACAGCAATTTAAGGGTTGATATCAAGGTTATGAGAGGTGGCACCCCAAAACCGTCAGCACCACTAAATTCTACGCACTTTTTAGTCTTATTTTCATCCCTCAGAAGTTTCCAAATAATTCTTTAAAATACTTAAAAGTTACGAGCGCTTTTTGATAAAATTTCATTGGAATATATTTTTTAGACAGCAATTTAAGGGTTGATATCAAGGTTATGAGAGGTGGCACCCCAAAACCGTCAGCACCACTAAATTCTACGCACTTTTTAGTATTATTTTCATCCCTCAGAAGTTTCCAAATAATTCTTTAAAATACTTAAAAGTTACGAGCGCTTTTTGATAAAATTTCATTGGAATATATTTTTTACACAGCAATTTAAGGGTTGATATCAAGGTTATGAAAGTTGGCACCCAAAAACCGTCAGCACCACTAAATTATACGCACTTTTTAGTATTATTTTCATCCCTCAGAAGTTTCCAAATAATTCTTTAAAATACTTAAAAGTTACGAGCGCTTTTTGATAAAATTTCATTGGAATATATTTTTTAGACAGCAATTTAAGGGTTGATATCAAGGTTATGAGAGGTGGCACCCCAAAACCGTCAGCACCACTAAATTCTACGCACTTTTTAGTCTTATTTTCATCCCTCAGAAGTTTCCAAATAATTCTTTAAAATACTTAAAAGTTACGAGCGCTTTTTGATAAAATTTCATTGGAATATATTTTTTAGACAGCAATTTAAGGGTTGATATCAAGGTTATGAGAGGTGGCACCCCAAAACCGTCAGCACCACTAAATTCTACGCACTTTTTAGTATTATTTTCATCCCTCAGAAGTTTCCAAATAATTCTTTAAAATACTTAAAAGTTACGAGCGCTTTTTGATAAAATTTCATTGGAATATATTTTTTACACAGCAATTTAAGGGTTGATATCAAGGTTATGAAAGTTGGCACCCAAAAACCGTCAGCACCACTAAATTCTACGCACTTTTTAGTATTATTTTCATCCCTCAGAAGTTTCCAAATAATTCTTTAAAATACTTAAAAGTTACGAGCGCTTTTTGATAAAATTTCATTGGAATATATTTTTTACACAGCAATTTAAGGGTTGATATCAAGGTTATGAAAGTTGGCACCCAAAAACCGTCAGCACCACAAAATTCTACGCCATTTTTAGTATTATTTTCATCCCTCAGAAGTTTCCAAATAATTCTTTAAAATACCTAAAAGTTACGAGCGCTTTTTGATAAAATTTCATTGGAATATATTTTTTAGACAGCAATTTAAGGGTTGATATCAAGGTTATGAGAGGTGGCACCCCAAAACCGTCAGCACCACTAAATTCTACGCACTTTTTAGTCTTATTTTCATCCCTCAGAAGTTTCCAAATAATTCTTTAAAATACTTAAAAGTTACGAGCGCTTTTTGATAAAATTTCATTGGAATATATTTTTTAGACAGCAATTTAAGGGTTGATATCAAGGTTATGAGAGGTGGCACCCCAAAACCGTCAGCACCACTAAATTCTACGCACTTTTTAGTCTTATTTTCATCCCTCAGAAGTTTCCAAATAATTCTTTAAAATACTTAAAAGTTACGAGCGCTTTTTGATAAAATTTCATTGGAATATATTTTTTAGACAGCAATTTAAGGGTTGATATCAAGGTTATGAGAGGTGGCACCCCAAAACCGTCAGCACCACTAAATTCTACGCACTTTTTAGTATTATTTTCATCCCTCAGAAGTTTCCAAATAATTCTTTAAAATACTTAAAAGTTACGAGCGCTTTTTGATAAAATTTCATTGGAATATATTTTTTACACAGCAATTTAAGGGTTGATATCAAGGTTATGAAAGTTGGCACCCAAAAACCGTCAGCACCACAAAATTCTACGCCATTTTTAGTATTATTTTCATCCCTCAGAAGTTTCCAAATAATTCTTTAAAATACCTAAAAGTTACGAGCGCTTTTTGATAAAATTTCATTGGAATATATTTTTTAGACAGCAATTTAAGGGTTGATATCAAGGTTATGAGAGGTGGCACCCCAAAACCGTCAGCACCACTAAATTCTACGCACTTTTTAGTCTTATTTTCATCCCTCAGAAGTTTCCAAATAATTCTTTAAAATACTTAAAAGTTACGAGCGCTTTTTGATAAAATTTCATTGGAATATATTTTTTAGACAGCAATTTAAGGGTTGATATCAAGGTTATGAGAGGTGGCACCCCAAAACCGTCAGCACCACTAAATTCTACGCACTTTTTAGTCTTATTTTCATCCCTCAGAAGTTTCCAAATAATTCTTTAAAATACTTAAAAGTTACGAGCGCTTTTTGATAAAATTTCATTGGAATATATTTTTTAGACAGCAATTTAAGGGTTGATATCAAGGTTATGAGAGGTGGCACCCCAAAACCGTCAGCACCACTAAATTCTACGCACTTTTTAGTATTATTTTCATCCCTCAGAAGTTTCCAAATAATTCTTTAAAATACTTAAAAGTTACGAGCGCTTTTTGATAAAATTTCATTGGAATATATTTTTTAGACAGCAATTTAAGGGTTGATATCAAGGTTATGAGAGGTGGCACCCCAAAACCGTCAGCACCACTAAATTCTACGCACTTTTTAGTATTATTTTCATCCCTCAGAAGTTTCCAAATAATTCTTTAAAATACTTAAAAGTTACGAGCGCTTTTTGATAAAATTTCATTGGAATATATTTTTTAGACAGCAATTTAAGGGTTGATATCAAGGTTATGAGAGGTGGCACCCCAAAACCGTCAGCACCACTAAATTCTACGCACTTTTTAGTCTTATTTTCATCCCTCAGAAGTTTCCAAATAATTCTTTAAAATACTTAAAAGTTACGAGCGCTTTTTGATAAAATTTCATTGGAATATATTTTTTACACAGCAATTTAAGGGTTGATATCAAGGTTATGAAAGTTGGCACCCAAAAACCGTCAGCACCACTAAATTCTACGCACTTTTTAGTATTATTTTCATCCCTCAGAAGTTTCCAAATAATTCTTTAAAATACTTAAAAGTTACGAGCGCTTTTTGATAAAATTTCATTGGAATATATTTTTTAGACAGCAATTTAAGGGTTGATATCAAGGTTATGAGAGGTGGCACCCCAAAACCGTCAGCACCACTAAATTCTACGCACTTTTTAGTCTTATTTTCATCCCTCAGAAGTTTCCAAATAATTCTTTAAAATACTTAAAAGTTACGAGCGCTTTTTGATAAAATTTCATTGGAATATATTTTTTAGACAGCAATTTAAGGGTTGATATCAAGGTTATGAGAGGTGGCACCCCAAAACCGTCAGCACCACTAAATTCTACGCACTTTTTAGTATTATTTTCATCCCTCAGAAGTTTCCAAATAATTCTTTAAAATACTTAAAAGTTACGAGCGCTTTTTGATAAAATTTCATTGGAATATATTTTTTACACAGCAATTTAAGGGTTGATATCAAGGTTATGAAAGTTGGCACCCAAAAACCGTCAGCACCACTAAATTATACGCACTTTTTAGTATTATTTTCATCCCTCAGAAGTTTCCAAATAATTCTTTAAAATACTTAAAAGTTACGAGCGCTTTTTGATAAAATTTCATTGGAATATATTTTTTAGACAGCAATTTAAGGGTTGATATCAAGGTTATGAGAGGTGGCACCCCAAAACCGTCAGCACCACTAAATTCTACGCACTTTTTAGTCTTATTTTCATCCCTCAGAAGTTTCCAAATAATTCTTTAAAATACTTAAAAGTTACGAGCGCTTTTTGATAAAATTTCATTGGAATATATTTTTTAGACAGCAATTTAAGGGTTGATATCAAGGTTATGAGAGGTGGCACCCCAAAACCGTCAGCACCACTAAATTCTACGCACTTTTTAGTATTATTTTCATCCCTCAGAAGTTTCCAAATAATTCTTTAAAATACTTAAAAGTTACGAGCGCTTTTTGATAAAATTTCATTGGAATATATTTTTTACACAGCAATTTAAGGGTTGATATCAAGGTTATGAAAGTTGGCACCCAAAAACCGTCAGCACCACTAAATTCTACGCACTTTTTAGTATTATTTTCATCCCTCAGAAGTTTCCAAATAATTCTTTAAAATACTTAAAAGTTACGAGCGCTTTTTGATAAAATTTCATTGGAATATATTTTTTACACAGCAATTTAAGGGTTGATATCAAGGTTATGAGAGGTGACACCCCAAAACCGTCAGCACCACTAAATTCTACGCACTTTTTAGTATTATTTTCATCCCTCAGAAGTTTCCAAATAATTCTTTAAAATACTTAAAAGTTACGAGCGCTTTTTGATAAAATTTCATTGGAATATATTTTTTATACAGCAATTTAAGGGTTGATATCAAGGTTATGAGAGGTGGCACCCCAAAACCGTCAGCACCACTAAATTCTACGCACTTTTTAGTATTATTTTCATCCCTCAGAAGTTTCCAAATAATTCTTTAAAATACTTAAAAGTTACGAGCGCTTTTTGATAAAATTTCATTGGAATATATTTTTTACACAGCAATTTAAGGGTTGATATCAAGGTTATGAAAGTTGGCACCCAAAAACCGTCAGCACCACTAAATTATACGCACTTTTTAGTATTATTTTCATCCCTCAGAAGTTTCCAAATAATTCTTTAAAATACTTAAAAGTTACGAGCGCTTTTTGATAAAATTTCATTGGAATATATTTTTTACACAGCAATTTAAGGGTTGATATCAAGGTTATGAGAGGTGGCACCCCAAAACCGTCAGCACCACTAAATTCTACGCACTTTTTAGTATTATTTTCATCCCTCAGAAGTTTCCAAATAATTCTTTAAAATACTTAAAAGTTACGAGCGCTTTTTGATAAAATTTCATTGGAATATATTTTTTACACAGCAATTTAAGGGTTGATATCAAGGTTATGAAAGTTGGCACCCAAAAACCGTCAGCACCACTAAATTCTACGCACTTTTTAGTATTATTTTCATCCCTCAGAAGTTTCCAAATAATTCTTTAAAATACTTAAAAGTTACGAGCGCTTTTTGATAAAATTTCATTGGAATATATTTTTTACACAGCAATTTAAGGGTTGATATCAAGGTTATGAAAGTTGGCACCCAAAAACCGTCAGCACCACTAAATTCTACGCACTTTTTAGTATCATTTTCATCCCTCAGAAGTTTCCAAATAATTCTTTAAAATACTTAAAAGTTACGAGCGCTTTTTGATAAAATTTCATTGGAATATATTTTTTAGACAGCAATTTAAGGGTTGATATCAAGGTTATGAGAGGTGGCACCCCAAAACCGTCAGCACCACTAAATTCTACGCACTTTTTAGTATTATTTTCATCCCTCAGAAGTTTCCAAATAATTCTTTAAAATACTTAAAAGTTACGAGCGCTTTTTGATAAAATTTCATTGGAATATATTTTTTAGACAGCAATTTAAGGGTTGATATCAAGGTTATGAGAGGTGGCACCCCAAAACCGTCAGCACCACTAAATTCTACGCACTTTTTAGTCTTATTTTCATCCCTCAGAAGTTTCCAAATAATTCTTTAAAATACTTAAAAGTTACGAGCGCTTTTTGATAAAATTTCATTGGAATATATTTTTTACACAGCAATTTAAGGGTTGATATCAAGGTTATGAAAGTTGGCACCCAAAAACCGTCAGCACCACTAAATTCTACGCACTTTTTAGTATTATTTTCATCCCTCAGAAGTTTCCAAATAATTCTTTAAAATACTTAAAAGTTACGAGCGCTTTTTGATAAAATTTCATTGGAATATATTTTTTACACAGCAATTTAAGGGTTGATATCAAGGTTATGAGAGGTGACACCCCAAAACCGTCAGCACCACTAAATTCTACGCACTTTTTAGTCTTATTTTCATCCCTCAGAAGTTTCCAAATAATTCTTTAAAATACTTAAAAGTTACGAGCGCTTTTTGATAAAATTTCATTGGAATATATTTTTTAGACAGCAATTTAAGGGTTGATATCAAGGTTATGAGAGGTGGCACCCCAAAACCGTCAGCACCACTAAATTCTACGCACTTTTTAGTCTTATTTTCATCCCTCAGAAGTTTCCAAATAATTCTTTAAAATACTTAAAAGTTACGAGCGCTTTTTGATAAAATTTCATTGGAATATATTTTTTACACAGCAATTTAAGGGTTGATATCAAGGTTATGAAAGTTGGCACCCAAAAACCGTCAGCACCACTAAATTCTACGCACTTTTTAGTATCATTTTCATCCCTCAGAAGTTTCCAAATAATTCTTTAAAATACTTAAAAGTTACGAGCGCTTTTTGATAAAATTTCATTGGAATATATTTTTTAGACAGCAATTTAAGGGTTGATATCAAGGTTATGAGAGGTGGCACCCCAAAACCGTCAGCACCACTAAATTCTACGCACTTTTTAGTATTATTTTCATCCCTCAGAAGTTTCCAAATAATTCTTTAAAATACTTAAAAGTTACGAGCGCTTTTTGATAAAATTTCATTGGAATATATTTTTTAGACAGCAATTTAAGGGTTGATATCAAGGTTATGAGAGGTGGCACCCCAAAACCGTCAGCACCACTAAATTCTACGCACTTTTTAGTCTTATTTTCATCCCTCAGAAGTTTCCAAATAATTCTTTAAAATACTTAAAAGTTACGAGCGCTTTTTGATAAAATTTCATTGGAATATATTTTTTAGACAGCAATTTAAGGGTTGATATCAAGGTTATGAGAGGTGGCACCCCAAAACCGTCAGCACCACTAAATTCTACGCACTTTTTAGTCTTATTTTCATCCCTCAGAAGTTTCCAAATAATTCTTTAAAATACTTAAAAGTTACGAGCGCTTTTTGATAAAATTTCATTGGAATATATTTTTTACACAGCAATTTAAGGGTTGATATCAAGGTTATGAAAGTTGGCACCCAAAAACCGTCAGCACCACTAAATTCTACGCACTTTTTAGTATTATTTTCATCCCTCAGAAGTTTCCAAATAATTCTTTAAAATACTTAAAAGTTACGAGCGCTTTTTGATAAAATTTCATTGGAATATATTTTTTAGACAGCAATTTAAGGGTTGATATCAAGGTTATGAGAGGTGGCACCCCAAAACCGTCAGCACCACTAAATTCTACGCACTTTTTAGTCTTATTTTCATCCCTCAGAAGTTTCCAAATAATTCTTTAAAATACTTAAAAGTTACGAGCGCTTTTTGATAAAATTTCATTGGAATATATTTTTTAGACAGCAATTTAAGGGTTGATATCAAGGTTATGAGAGGTGGCACCCCAAAACCGTCAGCACCACTAAATTCTACGCACTTTTTAGTCTTATTTTCATCCCTCAGAAGTTTCCAAATAATTCTTTAAAATACTTAAAAGTTACGAGCGCTTTTTGATAAAATTTCATTGGAATATATTTTTTACACAGCAATTTAAGGGTTGATATCAAGGTTATGAAAGTTGGCACCCAAAAACCGTCAGCACCACTAAATTCTACGCACTTTTTAGTATCATTTTCATCCCTCAGAAGTTTCCAAATAATTCTTTAAAATACTTAAAAGTTACGAGCGCTTTTTGATAAAATTTCATTGGAATATATTTTTTAGACAGCAATTTAAGGGTTGATATCAAGGTTATGAGAGGTGGCACCCCAAAACCGTCAGCACCACTAAATTCTACGCACTTTTTAGTATTATTTTCATCCCTCAGAAGTTTCCAAATAATTCTTTAAAATACTTAAAAGTTACGAGCGCTTTTTGATAAAATTTCATTGGAATATATTTTTTAGACAGCAATTTAAGGGTTGATATCAAGGTTATGAGAGGTGGCACCCCAAAACCGTCAGCACCACTAAATTCTACGCACTTTTTAGTCTTATTTTCATCCCTCAGAAGTTTCCAAATAATTCTTTAAAATACTTAAAAGTTACGAGCGCTTTTTGATAAAATTTCATTGGAATATATTTTTTAGACAGCAATTTAAGGGTTGATATCAAGGTTATGAGAGGTGGCACCCCAAAACCGTCAGCACCACTAAATTCTACGCACTTTTTAGTCTTATTTTCATCCCTCAGAAGTTTCCAAATAATTCTTTAAAATACTTAAAAGTTACGAGCGCTTTTTGATAAAATTTCATTGGAATATATTTTTTACACAGCAATTTAAGGGTTGATATCAAGGTTATGAAAGTTGGCACCCAAAAACCGTCAGCACCACTAAATTCTACGCACTTTTTAGTATTATTTTCATCCCTCAGAAGTTTCCAAATAATTCTTTAAAATACTTAAAAGTTACGAGCGCTTTTTGATAAAATTTCATTGGAATATATTTTTTAGACAGCAATTTAAGGGTTGATATCAAGGTTATGAGAGGTGGCACCCCAAAACCGTCAGCACCACTAAATTCTACGCACTTTTTAGTCTTATTTTCATCCCTCAGAAGTTTCCAAATAATTCTTTAAAATACTTAAAAGTTACGAGCGCTTTTTGATAAAATTTCATTGGAATATATTTTTTAGACAGCAATTTAAGGGTTGATATCAAGGTTATGAGAGGTGGCACCCCAAAACCGTCAGCACCACTAAATTCTACGCACTTTTTAGTATTATTTTCATCCCTCAGAAGTTTCCAAATAATTCTTTAAAATACTTAAAAGTTACGAGCGCTTTTTGATAAAATTTCATTGGAATATATTTTTTATACAGCAATTTAAGGGTTGATATCAAGGTTATGAGAGGTGGCACCCCAAAACCGTCAGCACCACTAAATTCTACGCACTTTTTAGTATTATTTTCATCCCTCAGAAGTTTCCAAATAATTCTTTAAAATACTTAAAAGTTACGAGCGCTTTTTGATAAAATTTCATTGGAATATATTTTTTACACAGCAATTTAAGGGTTGATATCAAGGTTATGAAAGTTGGCACCCAAAAACCGTCAGCACCACTAAATTATACGCACTTTTTAGTATTATTTTCATCCCTCAGAAGTTTCCAAATAATTCTTTAAAATACTTAAAAGTTACGAGCGCTTTTTGATAAAATTTCATTGGAATATATTTTTTAGACAGCAATTTAAGGGTTGATATCAAGGTTATGAGAGGTGGCACCCCAAAACCGTCAGCACCACTAAATTCTACGCACTTTTTAGTATTATTTTCATCCCTCAGAAGTTTCCAAATAATTCTTTAAAATACTTAAAAGTTACGAGCGCTTTTTGATAAAATTTCATTGGAATATATTTTTTAGACAGCAATTTAAGGGTTGATATCAAGGTTATGAGAGGTGGCACCCCAAAACTGTCAGCACCACTAAATTCTACGCACTTTTTAGTCTTATTTTCATCCCTCAGAAGTTTCCAAATAATTCTTTAAAATACTTAAAAGTTACGAGCGCTTTTTGATAAAATTTCATTGGAATATATTTTTTACACAGCAATTTAAGGGTTGATATCAAGGTTATGAGAGGTGGCACCCCAAAACCGTCAGCACCACTAAATTCTACGCACTTTTTAGTATTATTTTCATCCCTCAGAAGTTTCCAAATAATTCTTTAAAATACTTAAAAGTTACGAGCGCTTTTTGATAAAATTTCATTGGAATATATTTTTTAGACAGCAATTTAAGGGTTGATATCAAGGTTATGAGAGGTGGCACCCCAAAACCGTCAGCACCACTAAATTCTACGCACTTTTTAGTCTTATTTTCATCCCTCAGAAGTTTCCAAATAATTCTTTAAAATACTTAAAAGTTACGAGCGCTTTTTGATAAAATTTCATTGGAATATATTTTTTAGACAGCAATTTAAGGGTTGATATCAAGGTTATGAGAGGTGGCACCCCAAAACCGTCAGCACCACTAAATTCTACGCACTTTTTAGTCTTATTTTCATCCCTCAGAAGTTTCCAAATAATTCTTTAAAATACTTAAAAGTTACGAGCGCTTTTTGATAAAATTTCATTGGAATATATTTTTTACACAGCAATTTAAGGGTTGATATCAAGGTTATGAAAGTTGGCACCCAAAAACCGTCAGCACCACTAAATTCTACGCACTTTTTAGTATTATTTTCATCCCTCAGAAGTTTCCAAATAATTCTTTAAAATACTTAAAAGTTACGAGCGCTTTTTGATAAAATTTCATTGGAATATATTTTTTAGACAGCAATTTAAGGGTTGATATCAAGGTTATGAGAGGTGGCACCCCAAAACCGTCAGCACCACTAAATTCTACGCACTTTTTAGTCTTATTTTCATCCCTCAGAAGTTTCCAAATAATTCTTTAAAATACTTAAAAGTTACGAGCGCTTTTTGATAAAATTTCATTGGAATATATTTTTTAGACAGCAATTTAAGGGTTGATATCAAGGTTATGAGAGGTGGCACCCCAAAACCGTCAGCACCACTAAATTCTACGCACTTTTTAGTATTATTTTCATCCCTCAGAAGTTTCCAAATAATTCTTTAAAATACTTAAAAGTTACGAGCGCTTTTTGATAAAATTTCATTGGAATATATTTTTTATACAGCAATTTAAGGGTTGATATCAAGGTTATGAGAGGTGGCACCCCAAAACCGTCAGCACCACTAAATTCTACGCACTTTTTAGTATTATTTTCATCCCTCAGAAGTTTCCAAATAATTCTTTAAAATACTTAAAAGTTACGAGCGCTTTTTGATAAAATTTCATTGGAATATATTTTTTACACAGCAATTTAAGGGTTGATATCAAGGTTATGAAAGTTGGCACCCAAAAACCGTCAGCACCACTAAATTATACGCACTTTTTAGTATTATTTTCATCCCTCAGAAGTTTCCAAATAATTCTTTAAAATACTTAAAAGTTACGAGCGCTTTTTGATAAAATTTCATTGGAATATATTTTTTAGACAGCAATTTAAGGGTTGATATCAAGGTTATGAGAGGTGGCACCCCAAAACCGTCAGCACCACTAAATTCTACGCACTTTTTAGTATTATTTTCATCCCTCAGAAGTTTCCAAATAATTCTTTAAAATACTTAAAAGTTACGAGCGCTTTTTGATAAAATTTCATTGGAATATATTTTTTAGACAGCAATTTAAGGGTTGATATCAAGGTTATGAGAGGTGGCACCCCAAAACTGTCAGCACCACTAAATTCTACGCACTTTTTAGTCTTATTTTCATCCCTCAGAAGTTTCCAAATAATTCTTTAAAATACTTAAAAGTTACGAGCGCTTTTTGATAAAATTTCATTGGAATATATTTTTTACACAGCAATTTAAGGGTTGATATCAAGGTTATGAGAGGTGGCACCCCAAAACCGTCAGCACCACTAAATTCTACGCACTTTTTAGTATTATTTTCATCCCTCAGAAGTTTCCAAATAATTCTTTAAAATACTTAAAAGTTACGAGCGCTTTTTGATAAAATTTCATTGGAATATATTTTTTAGACAGCAATTTAAGGGTTGATATCAAGGTTATGAGAGGTGGCACCCCAAAACCGTCAGCACCACTAAATTCTACGCACTTTTTAGTATTATTTTCATCCCTCAGAAGTTTCCAAATAATTCTTTAAAATACTTAAAAGTTACGAGCGCTTTTTGATAAAATTTCATTGGAATATATTTTTTACACAGCAATTTAAGGGTTGATATCAAGGTTATGAGAGGTGGCACCCCAAAACCGTCAGCACCACTAAATTCTACGCACTTTTTAGTATTATTTTCATCCCTCAGAAGTTTCCAAATAATTCTTTGAAATACTTAAAAGTTACGAGCGCTTTTTGATAAAATTTCATTGGAATATATTTTTTACACAGCAATGTAAGGGTTGATATCAAGGTTATGAGAGGTGGCACCCCAAAACCGTCAGCACCACTAAATTCTACGCACTTTTTAGTATTATTTTCATCCCTCAGAAGTTTCCAAATAATTCTTTAAAATACTTAAAAGTTACGAGAGCTTTTTGATAAAATTTCATTGGAATATATTTTTTACACAGCAATTTAAGGGTTGATATCAAGGTTATGAGAGGTGGCACCCCAAAACCGTCAGCACCACTAAATTCTACGCACTTTTTAGTCTTATTTTCATCCCTCAGAAGTTTCCAGATAATTCTTTAAAATACTTAAAAGTTACGAGCGCTTTTTGATAAAATTTCATTGGAATATATTTTTTAGACAGCAATTTAAGGGTTGATATCAAGGTTATGAGAGGTGGCACCCCAAAACCGTCAGCACCACTAAATTCTACGCACTTTTTAGTATTATTTTCATCCCTCAGAAGTTTCCAAATAATTCTTTAAAATACTTAAAAGTTACGAGCGCTTTTTGATAAAATTTCATTGGAATATATTTTTTAGACAGCAATTTAAGGGTTGATATCAAGGTTATGAGAGGTGGCACCCCAAAACCGTCAGCACCACTAAATTCTACGCACTTTTTAGTATTATTTTCATCCCTCAGAAGTTTCCAAATAATTCTTTGAAATACTTAAAAGTTACGAGCGCTTTTTGATAAAATTTCATTGGAATATATTTTTTACACAGCAATTTAAGGGTTGATATCAAGGTTATGAGAGGTGGCACCCCAAAACCGTCAGCACCACTAAATTCTACGCACTTTTTAGTCTTATTTTCATCCCTCAGAAGTTTCCAAATAATTCTTTAAAATACTTAAAAGTTACGAGCGCTTTTTGATAAAATTTCATTGGAATATATTTTTTAGACAGCAATTTAAGGGTTGATATCAAGGTTATGAGAGGTGGCACCCCAAAACCGTCAGCACCACTAAATTCTACGCACTTTTTAGTCTTATTTTCATCCCTCAGAAGTTTCCAGATAATTCTTTAAAATACTTAAAAGTTACGAGCGCTTTTTGATAAAATTTCATTGGAATATATTTTTTAGACAGCAATTTAAGGGTTGATATCAAGGTTATGAGAGGTGGCACCCCAAAACCGTCAGCACCACTAAATTCTACGCACTTTTTAGTATTATTTTCATCCCTCAGAAGTTTCCAAATAATTCTTTAAAATACTTAAAAGTTACGAGCGCTTTTTGATAAAATTTCATTGGAATATATTTTTTAGACAGCAATTTAAGGGTTGATATCAAGGTTATGAGAGGTGGCACCCCAAAACCGTCAGCACCACTAAATTCTACGCACTTTTTAGTATTATTTTCATCCCTCAGAAGTTTCCAAATAATTCTTTAAAATACTTAAAAGTTACGAGCGCTTTTTGATAAAATTTCATTGGAATATATTTTTTACACAGCAATTTAAGGGTTGATATCAAGGTTATGAGAGGTGGCACCCCAAAACCGTCAGCACCACTAAATTCTACGCACTTTTTAGTATTATTTTCATCCCTCAGAAGTTTCCAAATAATTCTTTGAAATACTTAAAAGTTACGAGCGCTTTTTGATAAAATTTCATTGGAATATATTTTTTACACAGCAATGTAAGGGTTGATATCAAGGTTATGAGAGGTGGCACCCCAAAACCGTCAGCACCACTAAATTCTACGCACTTTTTAGTATTATTTTCATCCCTCAGAAGTTTCCAAATAATTCTTCAAAATACTTAAAAGTTACGAGAGCTTTTTGATAAAATTTCATTGGAATATATTTTTTACACAGCAATTTAAGGGTTGATATCAAGGTTATGAGAGGTGGCACCCCAAAACCGTCAGCACCACTAAATTCTACGCACTTTTTAGTATTATTTTCATCCCTCAGAAGTTTCCAAATAATTCTTTAAAATACTTAAAAGTTACGAGCGCTTTTTGATAAAATTTCATTGGAATATATTTTTTACACAGCAATTTAAGGGTTGATATCAAGGTTATGAAAGTTGGCACCCAAAAACCGTCAGCACCACTAAATTCTACGCACTTTTTAGTCTTATTTTCATCCCTCAGAAGTTTCCAAATAATTCTTTGAAATACTTAAAAGTTACGAGCGCTTTTTGATAAAATTTCATTGGAATATATTTTTTACACAGCAATTTAAGGGTTGATATCAAGGTTATGAGAGGTGGCACCCCAAAACCGTCAGCACCACTAAATTCTACGCACTTTTTAGTATTATTTTCATCCCTCAGAAGTTTCCAAATAATTCTTTAAAATACTTAAAAGTTACGAGCGCTTTTTGATAAAATTTCATTGGAATATATTTTTTAGACAGCAATTTAAGGGTTGATATCAAGGTTATGAGAGGTGGCACCCCAAAACCGTCAGCACCACTAAATTCTACGCACTTTTTAGTATTATTTTCATCCCTCAGAAGTTTCCAAATAATTCTTTAAAATACTTAAAAGTTACGAGCGCTTTTTGATAAAATTTCATTGGAATATATTTTTTACACAGCAATTTAAGGGTTGATATCAAGGTTATGAAAGTTGGCACCCAAAAACCGTCAGCACCACTAAATTATACGCACTTTTTAGTATTATTTTCATCCCTCAGAAGTTTCCAAATAATTCTTTAAAATACTTAAAAGTTACGAGCGCTTTTTGATAAAATTTCATTGGAATATATTTTTTACACAGCAATTTAAGGGTTGATATCAAGGTTATGAGAGGTGGCACCCCAAAACCGTCAGCACCACTAAATTCTACGCACTTTTTAGTCTTATTTTCATCCCTCAGAAGTTTCCAAATAATTCTTTAAAATACTTAAAAGTTACGAGCGCTTTTTGATAAAATTTCATTGGAATATATTTTTTAGACAGCAATTTAAGGGTTGATATCAAGGTTATGAGAGGTGGCACCCCAAAACCGTCAGCACCACTAAATTCTACGCACTTTTTAGTCTTATTTTCATCCCTCAGAAGTTTCCAGATAATTCTTTAAAATACTTAAAAGTTACGAGCGCTTTTTGATAAAATTTCATTGGAATATATTTTTTAGACAGCAATTTAAGGGTTGATATCAAGGTTATGAGAGGTGGCACCCCAAAACCGTCAGCACCACTAAATTCTACGCACTTTTTAGTATTATTTTCATCCCTCAGAAGTTTCCAAATAATTCTTTAAAATACTTAAAAGTTACGAGCGCTTTTTGATAAAATTTCATTGGAATATATTTTTTAGACAGCAATTTAAGGGTTGATATCAAGGTTATGAGAGGTGGCACCCCAAAACCGTCAGCACCACTGAATTCTACGCACTTTTTAGTATTATTTTCATCCCTCAGAAGTTTCCAAATAATTCTTTAAAATACTTAAAAGTTACGAGCGCTTTTTGATAAAATTTCATTGGAATATATTTTTTACACAGCAATTTAAGGGTTGATATCAAGGTTATGAGAGGTGGCACCCCAAAACCGTCAGCACCACTAAATTCTACGCACTTTTTAGTATTATTTTCATCCCTCAGAAGTTTCCAAATAATTCTTTAAAATACTTAAAAGTTACGAGCGCTTTTTGATAAAATTTCATTGGAATATATTTTTTAGACAGCAATTTAAGGGTTGATATCAAGGTTATGAGAGGTGGCACCCCAAAACCGTCAGCACCACTAAATTCTACGCACTTTTTAGTATTATTTTCATCCCTCAGAAGTTTCCAAATAATTCTTTAAAATACTTAAAAGTTACGAGCGCTTTTTGATAAAATTTCATTGGAATATATTTTTTAGACAGCAATTTAAGGGTTGATATCAAGGTTATGAGAGGTGGCACCCCAAAACTGTCAGCACCACTAAATTCTACGCACTTTTTAGTCTTATTTTCATCCCTCAGAAGTTTCCAAATAATTCTTTAAAATACTTAAAAGTTACGAGCGCTTTTTGATAAAATTTCATTGGAATATATTTTTTACACAGCAATTTAAGGGTTGATATCAAGGTTATGAGAGGTGGCACCCCAAAACCGTCAGCACCACTAAATTCTACGCACTTTTTAGTATTATTTTCATCCCTCAGAAGTTTCCAAATAATTCTTTAAAATACTTAAAAGTTACGAGCGCTTTTTGATAAAATTTCATTGGAATATATTTTTTAGACAGCAATTTAAGGGTTGATATCAAGGTTATGAGAGGTGGCACCCCAAAACCGTCAGCACCACTAAATTCTACGCACTTTTTAGTCTTATTTTCATCCCTCAGAAGTTTCCAAATAATTCTTTAAAATACTTAAAAGTTACGAGCGCTTTTTGATAAAATTTCATTGGAATATATTTTTTAGACAGCAATTTAAGGGTTGATATCAAGGTTATGAGAGGTGGCACCCCAAAACCGTCAGCACCACTAAATTCTACGCACTTTTTAGTCTTATTTTCATCCCTCAGAAGTTTCCAAATAATTCTTTAAAATACTTAAAAGTTACGAGCGCTTTTTGATAAAATTTCATTGGAATATATTTTTTACACAGCAATTTAAGGGTTGATATCAAGGTTATGAAAGTTGGCACCCAAAAACCGTCAGCACCACTAAATTCTACGCACTTTTTAGTATTATTTTCATCCCTCAGAAGTTTCCAAATAATTCTTTAAAATACTTAAAAGTTACGAGCGCTTTTTGATAAAATTTCATTGGAATATATTTTTTAGACAGCAATTTAAGGGTTGATATCAAGGTTATGAGAGGTGGCACCCCAAAACCGTCAGCACCACTAAATTCTACGCACTTTTTAGTCTTATTTTCATCCCTCAGAAGTTTCCAAATAATTCTTTAAAATACTTAAAAGTTACGAGCGCTTTTTGATAAAATTTCATTGGAATATATTTTTTAGACAGCAATTTAAGGGTTGATATCAAGGTTATGAGAGGTGGCACCCCAAAACCGTCAGCACCACTAAATTCTACGCACTTTTTAGTATTATTTTCATCCCTCAGAAGTTTCCAAATAATTCTTTAAAATACTTAAAAGTTACGAGCGCTTTTTGATAAAATTTCATTGGAATATATTTTTTATACAGCAATTTAAGGGTTGATATCAAGGTTATGAGAGGTGGCACCCCAAAACCGTCAGCACCACTAAATTCTACGCACTTTTTAGTATTATTTTCATCCCTCAGAAGTTTCCAAATAATTCTTTAAAATACTTAAAAGTTACGAGCGCTTTTTGATAAAATTTCATTGGAATATATTTTTTACACAGCAATTTAAGGGTTGATATCAAGGTTATGAAAGTTGGCACCCAAAAACCGTCAGCACCACTAAATTATACGCACTTTTTAGTATTATTTTCATCCCTCAGAAGTTTCCAAATAATTCTTTAAAATACTTAAAAGTTACGAGCGCTTTTTGATAAAATTTCATTGGAATATATTTTTTAGACAGCAATTTAAGGGTTGATATCAAGGTTATGAGAGGTGGCACCCCAAAACCGTCAGCACCACTAAATTCTACGCACTTTTTAGTATTATTTTCATCCCTCAGAAGTTTCCAAATAATTCTTTAAAATACTTAAAAGTTACGAGCGCTTTTTGATAAAATTTCATTGGAATATATTTTTTAGACAGCAATTTAAGGGTTGATATCAAGGTTATGAGAGGTGGCACCCCAAAACTGTCAGCACCACTAAATTCTACGCACTTTTTAGTCTTATTTTCATCCCTCAGAAGTTTCCAAATAATTCTTTAAAATACTTAAAAGTTACGAGCGCTTTTTGATAAAATTTCATTGGAATATATTTTTTACACAGCAATTTAAGGGTTGATATCAAGGTTATGAGAGGTGGCACCCCAAAACCGTCAGCACCACTAAATTCTACGCACTTTTTAGTATTATTTTCATCCCTCAGAAGTTTCCAAATAATTCTTTAAAATACTTAAAAGTTACGAGCGCTTTTTGATAAAATTTCATTGGAATATATTTTTTAGACAGCAATTTAAGGGTTGATATCAAGGTTATGAGAGGTGGCACCCCAAAACCGTCAGCACCACTAAATTCTACGCACTTTTTAGTATTATTTTCATCCCTCAGAAGTTTCCAAATAATTCTTTAAAATACTTAAAAGTTACGAGCGCTTTTTGATAAAATTTCATTGGAATATATTTTTTACACAGCAATTTAAGGGTTGATATCAAGGTTATGAGAGGTGGCACCCCAAAACCGTCAGCACCACTAAATTCTACGCACTTTTTAGTATTATTTTCATCCCTCAGAAGTTTCCAAATAATTCTTTGAAATACTTAAAAGTTACGAGCGCTTTTTGATAAAATTTCATTGGAATATATTTTTTACACAGCAATGTAAGGGTTGATATCAAGGTTATGAGAGGTGGCACCCCAAAACCGTCAGCACCACTAAATTCTACGCACTTTTTAGTATTATTTTCATCCCTCAGAAGTTTCCAAATAATTCTTTAAAATACTTAAAAGTTACGAGAGCTTTTTGATAAAATTTCATTGGAATATATTTTTTACACAGCAATTTAAGGGTTGATATCAAGGTTATGAGAGGTGGCACCCCAAAACCGTCAGCACCACTAAATTCTACGCACTTTTTAGTCTTATTTTCATCCCTCAGAAGTTTCCAGATAATTCTTTAAAATACTTAAAAGTTACGAGCGCTTTTTGATAAAATTTCATTGGAATATATTTTTTAGACAGCAATTTAAGGGTTGATATCAAGGTTATGAGAGGTGGCACCCCAAAACCGTCAGCACCACTAAATTCTACGCACTTTTTAGTATTATTTTCATCCCTCAGAAGTTTCCAAATAATTCTTTAAAATACTTAAAAGTTACGAGCGCTTTTTGATAAAATTTCATTGGAATATATTTTTTAGACAGCAATTTAAGGGTTGATATCAAGGTTATGAGAGGTGGCACCCCAAAACCGTCAGCACCACTAAATTCTACGCACTTTTTAGTATTATTTTCATCCCTCAGAAGTTTCCAAATAATTCTTTGAAATACTTAAAAGTTACGAGCGCTTTTTGATAAAATTTCATTGGAATATATTTTTTACACAGCAATTTAAGGGTTGATATCAAGGTTATGAGAGGTGGCACCCCAAAACCGTCAGCACCACTAAATTCTACGCACTTTTTAGTCTTATTTTCATCCCTCAGAAGTTTCCAAATAATTCTTTAAAATACTTAAAAGTTACGAGCGCTTTTTGATAAAATTTCATTGGAATATATTTTTTAGACAGCAATTTAAGGGTTGATATCAAGGTTATGAGAGGTGGCACCCCAAAACCGTCAGCACCACTAAATTCTACGCACTTTTTAGTCTTATTTTCATCCCTCAGAAGTTTCCAGATAATTCTTTAAAATACTTAAAAGTTACGAGCGCTTTTTGATAAAATTTCATTGGAATATATTTTTTAGACAGCAATTTAAGGGTTGATATCAAGGTTATGAGAGGTGGCACCCCAAAACCGTCAGCACCACTAAATTCTACGCACTTTTTAGTATTATTTTCATCCCTCAGAAGTTTCCAAATAATTCTTTAAAATACTTAAAAGTTACGAGCGCTTTTTGATAAAATTTCATTGGAATATATTTTTTAGACAGCAATTTAAGGGTTGATATCAAGGTTATGAGAGGTGGCACCCCAAAACCGTCAGCACCACTAAATTCTACGCACTTTTTAGTATTATTTTCATCCCTCAGAAGTTTCCAAATAATTCTTTAAAATACTTAAAAGTTACGAGCGCTTTTTGATAAAATTTCATTGGAATATATTTTTTACACAGCAATTTAAGGGTTGATATCAAGGTTATGAGAGGTGGCACCCCAAAACCGTCAGCACCACTAAATTCTACGCACTTTTTAGTATTATTTTCATCCCTCAGAAGTTTCCAAATAATTCTTTGAAATACTTAAAAGTTACGAGCGCTTTTTGATAAAATTTCATTGGAATATATTTTTTACACAGCAATGTAAGGGTTGATATCAAGGTTATGAGAGGTGGCACCCCAAAACCGTCAGCACCACTAAATTCTACGCACTTTTTAGTATTATTTTCATCCCTCAGAAGTTTCCAAATAATTCTTCAAAATACTTAAAAGTTACGAGAGCTTTTTGATAAAATTTCATTGGAATATATTTTTTACACAGCAATTTAAGGGTTGATATCAAGGTTATGAGAGGTGGCACCCCAAAACCGTCAGCACCACTAAATTCTACGCACTTTTTAGTATTATTTTCATCCCTCAGAAGTTTCCAAATAATTCTTTAAAATACTTAAAAGTTACGAGCGCTTTTTGATAAAATTTCATTGGAATATATTTTTTACACAGCAATTTAAGGGTTGATATCAAGGTTATGAAAGTTGGCACCCAAAAACCGTCAGCACCACTAAATTCTACGCACTTTTTAGTCTTATTTTCATCCCTCAGAAGTTTCCAAATAATTCTTTGAAATACTTAAAAGTTACGAGCGCTTTTTGATAAAATTTCATTGGAATATATTTTTTACACAGCAATTTAAGGGTTGATATCAAGGTTATGAGAGGTGGCACCCCAAAACCGTCAGCACCACTAAATTCTACGCACTTTTTAGTATTATTTTCATCCCTCAGAAGTTTCCAAATAATTCTTTAAAATACTTAAAAGTTACGAGCGCTTTTTGATAAAATTTCATTGGAATATATTTTTTAGACAGCAATTTAAGGGTTGATATCAAGGTTATGAGAGGTGGCACCCCAAAACCGTCAGCACCACTAAATTCTACGCACTTTTTAGTATTATTTTCATCCCTCAGAAGTTTCCAAATAATTCTTTAAAATACTTAAAAGTTACGAGCGCTTTTTGATAAAATTTCATTGGAATATATTTTTTACACAGCAATTTAAGGGTTGATATCAAGGTTATGAAAGTTGGCACCCAAAAACCGTCAGCACCACTAAATTATACGCACTTTTTAGTATTATTTTCATCCCTCAGAAGTTTCCAAATAATTCTTTAAAATACTTAAAAGTTACGAGCGCTTTTTGATAAAATTTCATTGGAATATATTTTTTACACAGCAATTTAAGGGTTGATATCAAGGTTATGAGAGGTGGCACCCCAAAACCGTCAGCACCACTAAATTCTACGCACTTTTTAGTCTTATTTTCATCCCTCAGAAGTTTCCAAATAATTCTTTAAAATACTTAAAAGTTACGAGCGCTTTTTGATAAAATTTCATTGGAATATATTTTTTAGACAGCAATTTAAGGGTTGATATCAAGGTTATGAGAGGTGGCACCCCAAAACCGTCAGCACCACTAAATTCTACGCACTTTTTAGTCTTATTTTCATCCCTCAGAAGTTTCCAGATAATTCTTTAAAATACTTAAAAGTTACGAGCGCTTTTTGATAAAATTTCATTGGAATATATTTTTTAGACAGCAATTTAAGGGTTGATATCAAGGTTATGAGAGGTGGCACCCCAAAACCGTCAGCACCACTAAATTCTACGCACTTTTTAGTATTATTTTCATCCCTCAGAAGTTTCCAAATAATTCTTTAAAATACTTAAAAGTTACGAGCGCTTTTTGATAAAATTTCATTGGAATATATTTTTTAGACAGCAATTTAAGGGTTGATATCAAGGTTATGAGAGGTGGCACCCCAAAACCGTCAGCACCACTGAATTCTACGCACTTTTTAGTATTATTTTCATCCCTCAGAAGTTTCCAAATAATTCTTTAAAATACTTAAAAGTTACGAGCGCTTTTTGATAAAATTTCATTGGAATATATTTTTTACACAGCAATTTAAGGGTTGATATCAAGGTTATGAGAGGTGGCACCCCAAAACCGTCAGCACCACTAAATTCTACGCACTTTTTAGTATTATTTTCATCCCTCAGAAGTTTCCAAATAATTCTTTGAAATACTTAAAAGTTACGAGCGCTTTTTGATAAAATTTCATTGGAATATATTTTTTACACAGCAATGTAAGGGTTGATATCAAGGTTATGAGAGGTGGCACCCCAAAACCGTCAGCACCACTAAATTCTACGCACTTTTTAGTATTATTTTCATCCCTCAGAAGTTTCCAAATAATTCTTTAAAATACTTAAAAGTTACGAGAGCTTTTTGATAAAATTTCATTGGAATATATTTTTTACACAGCAATTTAAGGGTTGATATCAAGGTTATGAGAGGTGGCACCCCAAAACCGTCAGCACCACTAAATTCTACGCACTTTTTAGTCTTATTTTCATCCCTCAGAAGTTTCCAAATAATTCTTTAAAATACTTAAAAGTTACGAGCGCTTTTTGATAAAATTTCATTGGAATATATTTTTTACACAGCAATTTAAGGGTTGATATCAAGGTTATGAAAGTTGGCACCCAAAAACCGTCAGCACCACTAAATTCTACGCACTTTTTAGTCTTATTTTCATCCCTCAGAAGTTTCCAAATAATTCTTTGAAATACTTAAAAGTTACGAGCGCTTTTTGATAAAATTTCATTGGAATATATTTTTTACACAGCAATTTAAGGGTTGATATCAAGGTTATGAGAGGTGGCACCCCAAAACCGTCAGCACCACTAAATTCTACGCACTTTTTAGTATTATTTTCATCCCTCAGAAGTTTCCAAATAATTCTTTAAAATACTTAAAAGTTACGAGCGCTTTTTGATAAAATTTCATTGGAATATATTTTTTACACAGCAATTTAAGGGTTGATATCAAGGTTATGAGAGGTGGCACCCCAAAACCGTCAGCACCACTAAATTCTACGCACTTTTTAGTCTTATTTTCATCCCTCAGAAGTTTCCAAATAATTCTTTAAAATACTTAAAAGTTACGAGCGCTTTTTGATAAAATTTCATTGGAATATATTTTTTACACAGCAATTTAAGGGTTGATATCAAGGTTATGAAAGTTGGCACCCAAAAACCGTCAGCACCACTAAATTATACGCACTTTTTAGTATTATTTTCATCCCTCAGAAGTTTCCAAATAATTCTTTGAAATACTTAAAAGTTACGAGCGCTTTTTGATAAAATTTCATTGGAATATATTTTTTACACAGCAATTTAAGGGTTGATATCAAGGTTATGAGAGGTGACACCCCAAAACCGTCAGCACCACTAAATTCTACGCACTTTTTAGTCTTATTTTCATCCCTCAGAAGTTTCCAAATAATTCTTTAAAATACTTAAAAGTTACGAGCGCTTTTTGATAAAATTTCATTGGAATATATTTTTTAGACAGCAATTTAAGGGTTGATATCAAGGTTATGAGAGGTGGCACCCCAAAACCGTCAGCACCACTAAATTCTACGCACTTTTTAGTATTATTTTCATCCCTCAGAAGTTTCCAAATAATTCTTTAAAATACTTAAAGTTACGAGCGCTTTTTGATAAAATTTCATTGGAATATATTTTTTACACAGCAATTTAAGGGTTGATATCAAGGTTATGAGAGGTGGCACCCCAAAACCGTCAGCACCACTAAATTCTACGCACTTTTTAGTATTATTTTCATCCCTCAGAAGTTTCCAAATAATTCTTTAAAATACTTAAAAGTTACGTGCGCTTTTTGATAAAATTTCATTGGAATATATTTTTTACACAGCAATTTAAGGGTTGATATCAAGGTTATGAGAGGTGGCACCCCAAAACCGTCAGCACCACTAAATTCTACGCACTTTTTAGTATTATTTTCATCCCTCAGAAGTTTCCAAATAATTCTTTAAAATACTTAAAAGTTACGAGCGCTTTTTGATAAAATTTCATTGGAATATATATTTTACACAGCAATTTAAGGGTTGATATCAAGGTTATGAGAGGTGGCACCCAAAAACCGTCAGCACCACTAAATTCTACGCACTTTTTAGTATAATTTTCATCCCTCAGAAGTTTCCAAATAATTCTTTAAAATACTTAAAAGTTACGAGCGCTTTTTGATAAAATTTCATTGGAATATATTTTTTGCACAGCAATTTACGGGTTGATATCAAGTTTATGAGAGGTGGCACCCCAAAACCGTGAGCTCCACTAAATTCTACGCTATTTTTAGTATCATTTTCATCCCCAGGAAGTTTCTAAATAAATTTTTAATATACTGAAAAATTGCGAGCGCTTTTTGATATAATTTTACTGAAACATTCTTTATACAATTAATAATTTAAGGGTAAATCCCGAAATTATTCTAAAACTAATTGAACCATTTAATAGCTTGTATTTTGTTTTTATACTTTTGACCAATTGAAAATTCTAAAGTATGTTTTATTCATTAAATAAACACACAATAAAAAGTTGTGGTGTTTAGTGGTTTGCATAGGCAACCCATGTTACGTCTAAGTATACCACAAAGAATACGTAAACGTTAAAAGAATATTAATTAAAGAAGATGATTTTAATTAAATTATTTCATGTATTTATTTATATATTTTTGAACAAAAAGTTGTTTTTTATTGTTAATTTTTTTTAATTACAAAAATTAATAAAATAATTTCAATTAAGTTTTTTAAGGTTTAAAAAAATATTTTTCTTTGACTTAAAATTTTTTTTTTCTTTTTATTATATTTTTTTTAATACAGTCGAATGGTAAATATTTAATTAATTTACGTATACCTGTCAAAAATAAAAGTTTTTTTTATAAATCAAAATAAGTAGCTAATTCTTAATTAAGAAAAAAATTATAATTAGACATAAAATTTTTTTTGCAATTTTTTAAGCAAAAAGTACAACAAAAAAGCAACTGACAAAAAACCATTTATAAATTAATGAGTTACAAACGGACAAAAGCAGTATTTTTGTTAACATTTGTTAGGTACCATTTACCATTTGTTATACTTAGTCCAAATACATAAATGAGACGTTTTCTAAAAGTACTAACTATTGATATTCTAAAAAGGGGTCAAATGTGGGGGGTCATACCTTTTGTGGGTTTTGTTTAGGTTTTCAATGTAAAAAACCGGTCATCTATGCACTTGTAAGTTGTATTTTGGCTCTTTAGCTTTATCTTCACAACTTCAGTTTTCAAGATGCTTCTTGCCGCCACGGTGGTACTTATAGTGCTTATCATTTTAATTTTGATCGACATTAGAAGACCCCATCACTTTCCACCAGGTATTTTACACACTCGGTGCATGCATTTGTTTTGTTGCTTGTTTTTTTTACATTTTCAATTGTCTTCTGCAGTTTTTTGTTTTATAACAATATTTAAAAGTTTCTTTTTATACCAAAAAAAAGTGAACGTCATTTGATTTCTATTTATTAAAAAGGGGGTAAGTCTAAAAAAAAATCGGTTTTCGTATATAGTATGGGGTATCTTTTTAAAGGTCTACTAACAAAGACTTTGAATAATTTTTTTTCAAAATTATGGTAGCTACATTTTGGGAGATATTAGTAAAAATGTCCTCAAAAATTACACTAAAAAAATCAATTACACTAATTAGGATTTTGAATATTGCAGGGCCAAAATGGCTCCCGTTTGTGGGTAATTTTCCGACGTTTCAAATTCAAAAAAGAAAATTGGCTTTTTGCCACCTGGTTCTTGCCGACTTGGCAAAGACTTATGGTGAAGTTACTGGTTTAAGATTGGGAAGTATGTTGGTTGTGTCTGTGTCAGGATTTTCAGCAGTTAAAGAAGTGCTTACCAGAGATGAGTTCGATGGTAGACCCGATGGGTTCCTCTTCAGGCTGCGCACCTTCGGGGAAAGAATTGGTTCGTATTGGTACCCTTTTGGATGTACACTGAAAAGAATGAAAACTAATTTAATTATTCTATTAGTTAATTAATATGTATCTATTAATTGACTTTTGTTATGACTAATTAAATAAACATTGTGTACCTACAGGGTGTTCAATTTTAAAATTACGGAATTTTGAGAATAGGAGTGACTTTTGAGGGTCAAATTGAAAATTTTGAAAATATCGTGTGACATATCAAACGAGAGGGCACTTCGTGAGGTTCTCAGATATATTTTTTTCAGAATTTTATGATAAGTAGTTTTAAAGTTATTACAGAAAATCGACAAAATTGACCCTTATGTAAGCCTAATAATTTGAAAAACCAACAGACTTGTACGAATTTTGAGAATAGGGGTGACTTTTGAGGGTCAGATTCAAAATTTCGAAAATATCGTGTGCCATATCAAATAAAAGGACTCTTCGTGAGGGCTTCAAATACAATTTTTTTAGAATTCTAAAATAAATAGTTTTAAAGTTATTAAAAAAAATACATAAAAAATGACCTTTACGTGGGCCTAAAATTTTGAAAAATCAACAAACTTGTACGAATTTTGAAAATAGGGGTGACTTTTAGGGGTCAAATTGAAAATTTCGAAAATACCGTGTGACATATCAAATGATAGAACACTTCGTGAGGGTCCCAAATATATTGCTTTTAGAATTTTAAAATAAATAGTTTTAAAGTTATGTAACAAAATACGTGAAAATTGACCTTTATGTCTGTCAAAATTTTTTCTTGAACTGCAACAACAACGAACGATTTTATTTTATAGAGGTGTGACAGTCTGTATGTACATACGAATATTTTCATAAAACAAAAAAACCATATAAGTTGAGAAGGACCAGTTTTATTTTGGTGAAGCGAATTCCCGTACATTCGTAACCCGTTTGGGTCGTCTGTGTGCAGATACTGACCTATGTCCAGAGACCATCATCGTTCAAATTCCACCTCACGATTTTTTTTTCTGGGACTAAAGAATGCATGGTACAAAAGGAGCCCAGGAAAAAGTTCAGTATTGAGGTCAATTGGTTTATACGGAGAACGTTGACCTCAACTATTTATTAGAACAAATTTGATCTGGTGGACATAATTTTTTTATTATTATTGGTATTACATACTCTCTCTTGAAAAATTATTCGACTCATTTTGAATATTTTAATAATTTTTGGGTTTACATGATCATAAAAACGACCTTTGGGGTCACGTATAACAACATCTAAAACATATACAGGGCGTTTTTTTTATTCATTACTAGGAATAGCTCTATCAGATGGTGAATTTTGGAGAGGACAGAGGAAATTTTGTATGCAATATCTGAGAAAATTCGGATTGGGACGGAAAGGGATGGAACTAATCGTCTTCGAAGAAGCCCACGAGTTGGTGGAAAGTTTAAAAAATAAATCTTCCGAGCCCATAATGATAAACAAAGTATTTGACATCAGCGTTTTGAATGTCCTTTGGGCTCTGCTGGCTGGAGAAAGATTCTCTTTGGACAATCCACGATTGGCCAGTTTATTGGGCATCATCCACGACGCCTTTAGGATTGTGGATTTTGGTGGAGGTATCGTCAATCAGTTGCCCTTTCTGAGATTTATTGCCCCAGAGTACAGCGGGTACAGGCAGAGTTATGCCATTCTCAAGAGGACATGGCAATTTTTGGAGGTAAGTTTGAGGAGGAAGGAAAATCTTTGGTAGGTAACTGAAACGTCTTACTAGGAGGTCATAGAGGAGCAGAAGAAAACTTTTTCCATGAACCATTCGAGGGGGTTGATAGACGCTTTTTTGCAACAAATGGTGCAATTGCAACAACAATCAGACACTTTTACAGGTATCTATGCAAGTAGTGGTAGGAAAATTTTGAAAAAAATTGTGTAGGGCTTAAAAAATCTGGTCTATATTTTTAAAATATTTTCAATTTTGTAGCACTTCCGGTTATACCGGAAGTTGATGCCAACTTTGTTATTTTATATATAAAGGTATATTTTTTATGACGAATTCGAATAAAACGTTAAATTTTAAGGTCAGTTTGATAACAAAGTTGTATGCTTAAGATGAACAGTTTTTGAGATAATTTAATTTATAGAAAAAAATTTGCAACTGCAACCCAAAAAATAAAAAATCATAACTTTTTCAAAAAGTGACTTAGGATACTGAAATTTTTACAAGTTGTAATATAGATTTAAGACTAAAGTGCTACCAAAAATGAGCTTCATAATTTGTACAGGGCGTTCATAAAAAAAATCCAAAGTTTAAAAATTCCACACACTAATTATCTGTTTTAAAAATCCAAAATTGCTCAAAATATAAAATAAATAAAAATAAATAAAACGATAGAAAATATCCTAATGGATCAAAAGAGGAGAAACAGAGGAATCAAATGAAAACAATTAAATATTTCAGGTGCCATTTAAAAAAACAAAGTTATTCGTGTTTGAAATTTTTAACTTTTGAATTTTTTTTATAAACGCCCTGTACAAATTATGGTGCTTATTTTTGGCAGCACTTTAGTTTTAGACCTCTACTACAACCTGTAAAAATTTTAGTACCCTACGTTACTTTTTGAAAAAGTTATGATTTTTTTTATTGTTTGGGTTGCAGCAGTAATTTCTTTTTCTATAAATTAAATTATATCAAAAACTGTTCATCCTAGGTATACAACTTGGTCATCAAACTGACCTTAAAATTTAACGTTTTATTCGAATTCGTCATAAAAAGTATACCTTTATATTCAAAATAACAAAGTTGTCATCAACTTCCGGTAGAACCGGAAATGCTACGAAATTGAAAATATTTTTAAAATACTGACCATATTACATAAGTACTAAATGATTTTTTTTTAAATTTTCGTACCATTATTTCGAAAAAGAAAATACAAAATTGTGTCGTAGAAAAGCAATTATTGTCAATATGTTTGGACCTGATGATGGCTGGGTCAGAAACAACCAGCAACACCCTCAGTTTTGCCATGATGTATATGCTTAAATACCCCGAAATACAAAAAAAAGTTCAAGATGAGTTGGACCAAGTTTTGGGCAGGAACAGAAGTCCCACCCCTCAGGACAGACTCAAGTATGAAGTTTTACGTTTTTGTTTTTAGGATTTTGTATCAAATGGGTGGTAAATATTTAAGGGTGGTTCCCTGAATATTTTCAAAAATAATTAAAAAAAATTGTTAAAGATCCAAAATAATTTCCTTTCTTTAGGTTGCCCTATACTGAAGCAGTAATAATGGAAATCCAAAGAATTTGTAACGTCGCCCCCTTGGGTGTCCCCCACAGGACCATGAAAGACACGCATTTGTTGGGCCATTCAATCCCAAAGGACACAGTTGTTATAGTTAATATTTACAGTGTGCATATGGACCCTAAATTTTGGAAAAACCCTTCTCAATTTCAACCTGAACGATTTCTGAACGAAAAAGGCTCTCTTTCTATACCAGACTGGCATTTTATACCATTTGGACATGGTTTGTTTTAATATTTAATTAATTAAAATATTTCAAATTTTTTTTTGAACTCTTGAAATATTTTTTGTTAAGATATGTCTATTTGAGTGTGTACAGTTTTACATATTTTTGCATAAGAATAGTTTATTTGTAAACATAGAAATTTTTGAATAATTTTACCACGTACGAGGCATTTTTAAATTATGTTTTACGTAAACAAATACCCCAGAAAACTAATTTGCAAAAAACTTCGTGTATTTAGGAAAATATTTATAGTAACTTTGTTTTTTTTTTTAATAGCCTACATTTTTTTATAACGTTGACAGTAAATAAATTAATAAATATTTTTGTTGAACATTTTAAAAATAAAAATTGCTGATATTCATAAAATCAAAAAAAAAAAAATATCTACAATAAATCTAAAAAAATTCTGGCATTAATGAATATAGTTTTTGTTTTGTAGAATTAAGGGGTTGATTAATTATTTTTTAGTAAAATCGTTGACAGATATGTTTTTGACAAGAATAATTTTGTTTAAGGTAAAAGAAGATGTTTAGGGGAATCCCTCGCTAAGACCAGTCTTTTTATGTTCTTCACATCCATTTTAAACAATTTTTATATCAAAAACGAGTCTATTGATAGTACCAGTAATTTCGAAATTTACGATGGACTGACTTTGTCACCGAAACCTTTCAAAGTTCGTTTTGTTCCTAGATAAATTTTTTAATTATTTAAATACAAATACATATTTGTTTAAAACGTTTTTAGAATTATGTAATAAACAATAAACGTCACACATATATATTACATTCTTTTTTAAGTTAATATTTAAAATAAAATAGTGAACAAAAGAACTAAAAACAATGGCAAGTCAAATTTTTTGTTTTAAATGTACTTATTGATAAAGGTTGAATTTGTCTTTTGACGTTCTTTTTTTTTTTGTTTTGATATTAATCCAGGGACGTTTTGCAAAAATGTTTATAATTAGAAAGGGGTCATTGCAAATTATATGTAGATATATATTGAATATAAACTAATTAAGTATGTTGACAACAAATTGATAATGATTTTTATGATGATGGCATTAGCACTGTTAAGGGTATAATTTTAGTGAAAATTTCTAGAAATAAAAACAAATGGTTTTTTTTTCGAAAAGAAGATATTTTCTATCCAGACTTCACCAAAATTCACTAAATCATCGATGCTTGCTTGTAGACAACCAAATAGATCTTTGTTTGCTTTTTTTAAAACCCGGAATTCCGACTATCTTCTAAATAGTGTTTACAAAATTCTTTTTCTTTCTGGTGTAACATTTTCTTATCTTTTGATAACAGTGAGTTATGCAACAAATGTGGTAGTAAAAATTGAATGTGTCGAACCCTACCCAAGTCATGTCTAACACTTTCTTTGTCAGAAATCAAGTAGTCGTTAAAACAAACGGAACAAAGTGCTTATATAATTAAAAGAGATATAAAAAATGGTTATACTTTTGTTGGTCATAGTTTTAGTTACATATTTAGTTTATTTATGCATCAGGGATGTAACGAAACCGTCTTTGTACCCACCAGGTAAATATTCTTTTTAGTTATCAGTTCTACCAGTATTTTTTTTAATTATTATTATTATTAATTAAATTAAAAAAATTGCCACATATGCATGTACAGCATAATATGCAAATGCGAAATGTAAATAAAAATCAATTAAGAATCGCTTAAGTCACTTATGACAACCCTGTCTTTATGCCTGTAAAGTTTCATCGAAATCGGTCAAACCGTTTCGAAGATAATACCGAACAAACATACAGACTGACAGACAGAACTCTTTTATTGATATACGAGATAACAATAGTGTGTTTCGTTTGTTTAATTGGAACAGAAACATTTGAAAAATAAAGAAAAAAATGACAAACGAGTATTGATATTTTGATTTTGCGGGAGATAAAGGGGTAAATCGTGGAGTTTAGGTTGTCTGAAGTTAGGTTAGGTTAGGTTAGGTTACGTTAAGTTAATTTAAGCGGCAAATTTGAAAAAATGTTTTTTGGAAGTAATAATTTGATTTATAGAAAAATAATTATTACAGCAAACCAAATTACATATAAAAAATTGTAACTTTCACAAAAAATGACTTACAGCCTTGAAATTTTTACCACTTATAGTCGAGTCTTGTGGCAAATATCATGCAAAAACTAAGCTTTATAATTAGTACAGGGCGTTTAGAAAAAAATTCAATAAATATGATTTAAAAAATTCCAAGTTTAAAAACTTTGGATTTTTTTTCTGAACGCCCTGTACATAGTATGAAGCTCAATTTTGGGAGAACGTTAGTTTTAAGACTCTACTGCAACCAATAAAAATTTCAACACTGTCAATTAATTTTGGTAAAAGTTATGATTTTTTATATTTTGCAATTTATTCGAATTTGCATTTTATTCGAACAGCAACTTGAATATTTTAAAAATTTATACATTTTTTTTCAAAATTTTCCTATTTACTGTTAGTTTTCTATAAACGACTTTGGGCTACCCTGTATATTATTGAAGCAATTTGATACTTCAATACTTAGAGTCATTAAAGAAGATTAAAAAGAAAAAGTGATAGTTAATAACGTATAATATTGTAAGTACATAATATGCGGTAATTTACACTAACTATGGGATTATTTCCGAATCTGATACAACAAAATAAATTTGTATAATTAATCAAACCAAATAAATAAATAAACAAATTCATTTTGTAAAAAGCTTTTTAAGGTGTCATTATTTGTAATTATGAATTATAAAAGCATACAAAAATATTAAAAATTTTTTTTATCGCTAAAGAAGTACGTTAATACGAAAATTTTTAAAGGGTAGACGGGGGGTAAGTTAAGTACCTATCTTCAAAACCCATTTTTCGTATGCCTTGTGGGGTGTCGTTGGAAAGGTCTACTAACAAGGAATCCAAAAATATTTTTTTAAAAATTTTGGGTTTTCTACTTTTAAAGATAATACAAAAAATGTGTTCCAAAAACACGTTACAGTTTCTATTTTTAAAACAATTGAAATTAAGCTAATAAAAAAGAAGGGTTGTAATAATTTTTTTTAATTTCAGGCCCTAGCTGGTATCCTTTCATAGGATGCTCCCACATTTTCACAAAACTAGCAAAATCAGAAGGAGGTCCTCATTTGGCATTACAAAAATTATGTAAGGACTACAACACAAACGTGCTGGGGCTCAAATTAGGCCCCGAAAAAGTGGTGGTGGTCTCCTCTTACCAAGTGGTAAAAAAAATACTAGCAAGCGAAGAATACGACGGAAGACCTGACAATTTTTTTATTCGTTTGAGGTCCATGGGGACCAAAAAAGGTTAGCACACTTTTTGGGCTCAAAATTTGGATTTCTTTAAATCAAATTTTAGGAATCACTTCTGCTGATGGTGAACTATGGACAATCCAGAGACGATTTGTGGTCCAACATTTGCGTGATTTGGGTTTTGGCAAGGGTTACATGGAGGACATGGTTCAACAGCAACTGCTCAACATTTTAGACGT
The DNA here is from genome assembly GCA_947389935.1 of Agrilus cyanescens. Lineage (NCBI taxonomy): Eukaryota > Metazoa > Arthropoda > Insecta > Coleoptera > Buprestidae > Agrilus > Agrilus cyanescens. The sequence continues at coordinate 702,610 of OX376710.1, read as the reverse complement.
CATAGAGCGAAACGAAAATCACGTGGTGATGGGCGAAATTTTGTCCAAACCCGTCATGAACATACTTTGGGCCATGACAGCCGGCTCAGTCATACCAGAGGCTAAACTAGACAAGTTGTTCAGCTTGATGGTACGAAGAACTAAAATATTCGACATGGCAGGAGGTACACAGGATCAAAAGTTATCTTTCAATTTAATGGAATAATTTTTTTTTTTTGGGTAGGAATTTTGAATCAGTTTCCTTGGCTAAGGTACGTAGCCCCAGAAAAAACTGGGTACAGTTTACTGCGAAAATTCAACGAGGAACTCAAGGAATTTTTCATGGAAATTATAAACGAACACAAACAGTCCTGGAGCGACGACAGAAAAGATGACGTAATATACTCGTTTATAACGGAAATGAAAAGGCAAAAAAATGATCCCAATACGACATTTACAGGTAACTTAAAGTTCCTCAAAAAAGTCAAAATACAAAATTAATTTGAAGAAGAAAATTCCAAACGTTGAGAATGTATTTGGGGGTGGAGGTCGCGTTGGGGGAGTTTATATGGCTCGTGGGGTGAGCAGGACGTTGAGAGTAGTGCTGGAGGAGGGTAGGTGTGATAATGGGGGAGTTAGAATGGCTCCTGGATGAGGAGGTTCTGGGGGTGGTCAGGTGTGATGTTGGGGGAGTTGGGATGGCCCTTTGGGTGAGGACGGTGTTGAGGATGGCTCTGGGAAGTTGAGGACGGTTCTGGAGGTGGTCAGGTGAGATTTTGGGGAATTTTGGATGGCTCCTGAAGGGAGAACGTTCTTGAAAGTGGGTGGGGATGACCAGAGTGGCTATAGAGGTGGTTAGTGCGATTTTGGGGGAGTTGAGATGGCTCCTGTGATGAGGAGTGGCTCTGGGGTGTTGAAAGTCGCTCTGCAAATAGTTAGGTGTTATTTTGGGGAATTTGAGATGGCTCCTGGGATGAGGGCGGTGTTGAAAATTGCTCTGGGATGTTGAGAGTAGCTCTGGGGTGTTGATAGTGGCTGTGGGATGTTGGGAGTGGCTTAGGAATATTGAGATTGACTATTGAGGTGGTTAATGTAATGTTGGGGAATTTGAGATTGCTCCTGGGGTGAGGATTGTGTTGAGAGTGGCTCTGGGATGTTGAGGGTGGCTCTGGGTTGTTGAGGGTGACTCAGGAATGTTGAGAGTGGCTCTTGAGGTGGTTAACGTGATGTTGGGAGATTTGAGATGACTCCTGGGGTGAGGATTGTGTTGTGAGTGGTTCTGGGACGTTGAGGGTGGCTCTGGGATGTTGAGGGTGGGTCTGGGTTGTTGAGGGTGACTCAGGAATGTTGAGAGTGGCTCTTGAGGTGGTTAACGTGATGTTGGGAGATTTGAGATGACTCCTGGGGTGAGGATTGTGTTGAGAGTGGCTCTGGGATGTTGAGGGTGGCTCTGGGTTGTTGAGGGTGGGTCTGGGTTGTTGAGGGTGACTCAGGAATGTTGAGAGTGGCTCCTAAGGTGGTAAATGTGATGTTGGTGGATTTGAGATGACTCCTAGGGTGAGGACTGTATTGAGAGTGGCTCTGGGATGTTGAGGGTGGCTCAGGAATGTTGAGAGTTTCTCCTGAGATGGTTAATGTGATGTTGAGGGATTTGAGATTGTTCCTGGGGTGAGGACGATGTTGAGAGTGGCTCTAGGATGTTGAGGGTGGCTCTGGGTTGTTGAGGGTGGGTCTGGGTTGTTGAGGGTGACTCAGGAATGTTGAAAGTGGCTCCTGAGGTGGTAAATGCGATGTTGGTGGATTTGAGATGGTTCCCGGGGTGAGGATTGTGTTGAGGGTGGCTCTGGGATATTGACAATGGCTCAGGAATGTTGGGGGTGGCTGTTGAGGTGGTTAACGTAATGTTGGGAGATTTGAAATGACTCCTGGGGTGATGACTGTGTTAAGAGTGGCTCTAGGATGTTGAGGGTGGCTCTGGGATGTTGAGGTTGGCTCAGGAATGTTAATAGTTTCTTCTGAGATGGTTAATGTGATGTTGAGGGATTTGAGATTGTTCCTGGGGTGAGGACGATGTTGAGAGTGGCTCTAGGATGTTGAGGGTGGCTCTGGGTTGTTGAGGGTGGGTCTGGGTTGTTGAGGGTGACTCAGGAATGTTGAGAGTGGCTCTTGAGGTGGTTAACGTGATGTTTGGAGATTTGAGATGACTCCTGGGGTGAGGATTGTGTTGAGAGTGGCTCTGGGATGTTGAGGGTGGCTCTGGGTTGTTGAGGGTGACTCAGGAATGTTAAGAGTGGCTCAGGAATGTTGAGAGTGGCTCCTGAGGTGGTAAATGTGATGTTGGTGGATTTGAGATGACTCCTAGGGTGAGGACTGTATTAAGAGTGGCTCTAGGATGTTGAGGGTGGCTCAGAAATGTTGAGAGTTTCTCCTGAGATGGTTAATGTGATGTTGAGGGATTTGAGATAGTTTCTGGGGTGAGGACGATGTTGGGAGTGGCTCTAGGATGTTGAGGGTGGCTTTGGGTTGTTGAGGGTGGGTCTGGGTTGTTCAGGGTGACTCAAGAATGTTGAAAGTGGCTCCTGAGGTGGTAAATGCGATGTTGGTGGATTTGAGATGGTTCCCGGGGTGAGGATTGTGTTGAGGGTGGTTCTGGGATATTGACAATGGCTCAGGAATGTTGGGGGTGGCTGTTGAGGTGGTTAACGTAATGTTGGGAGATTTGAAATGACTCCTGGGGTGATGACTGTGTTAAGAGTGGCTCTAAGATGTTGAGGGTGGCTCTGGGATGTTGAGGGTGGCTCAGGAATGTTAATAGTTTCTTCTGAGATGGTTAATGTGATGTTGGGGGATTTGAGATAGTTCCTGGGGTGAGGACGATGTTGAGAGTGGCTCTCCAGGTGGTTAGGTTAGGTATCCTGCTCCTGGAGGCTTAAGTTATCCCCAAAAATATATAAATCCTGTCCCCAGCATCACCTCATCCCAAACAGTTCCTTTCCCCACCCCCCGTTGCTATTGGACTATTTTCAAAACAAATGTTACCCATCAATTAATTACAATTTTTAATCTTATTATAGATATATATATATATAGTTTCATACCCTGAGAATCCTTCAAAGATTTTCCTCCAATTGTCCCTTAAATGCACAATTAATTAAAGTCTATTGTCCATTTTCCCGACACACGAAATTTTTAAATTAAATTAACACGATCAAACCCGTCGAACTTCGTCCACTTTATGAACAAAATTATGTGTAAATATCTGTTATCGTCCTTCGTCCCTGGCCGTACCACATCTTTAAGCCAATAGCTGTCCGAGCTCTCGAACGTTATCTTAATGACAGAGCCAGAAAAAAGGGCCACAAAAAACACATTTTGTGAGTAATTTCCAATTTGTCCTCACAATGTTAGACTTTTAATTCATTGGCGTAGAATTTTTATAATTTTAAAGGATAACGGAAACGATAGGAATTAATTGCAAAAAAAATATTTAAAAAAAAAAAGGGTTTTAATTAATAAACGAATAAATAATTTTTTTAGAGGAACAACTGGTCATGGTATGTGCGGATATTTTTATTGCGGGGGGTAAAACTACCAGCACGTTTCTTGATTTTGCCTTCCTGATGATGGCGATGCATCCAGAGGTTCAAGAGAAAATCCATAAGGAATTGGATGGTCTTTTGAATGGGAAGAAAGTTGTGGATTTTAGCGATAAACAAAAGTAAAAAAAAATCTTTTTACAAATAAAAATGCAAAAATGAAATATTGTTAAATTTGGCTTTTTGTTAATTTGAAGGTCTTATGATGAGTCAATGATGTCCTTGGTTAAATTTTAATTTATCTCTAACTCCTTAGAGACATTTTTTTAACATAGATAAATAGGAAATTATTACACCCTGTTTTTTTATTAATTTTCTTAAATTTAACGATTTCTGTACATAGGGTGGCTCAAAGTCAGTGGACTATTATGGAAAAACTAACGGTAGGAAAATTTTGAAAAAAATTGTGTAGTACTTACAACATATGGCCTATATTTTTAAAATATTTTCAATTTTGTAGTTGATGCCAACTTTGTTATTTTATATATAAATCTATATTTTTTATGACGAATTCGAATAAAACGTAAAATTTTAAGGTCAGTTTGATGACACAGTTGTATGCCTAAGATGAACAGTTTTTGAGATAATTTAATTTATAGAAAAAAAATTTCCTACTGCAACCTGAAAAATAAAAAATCATAACTTTTTCAAAAACTGACTTAGGGTACTGAAATTTTTACAGGTTATAGTAGAGATTTAAAACTAAAGTGCTACCAAAAATGAGCTTCATAATTTGTACAGGGCGTTCACAAAAAAAATCCAAAGTTTAAAAATTCCAAACACACAAATTATCTATTTTAAAAATCCAAAATTGCTCATTTTTTTAAATAAAACGATATAAAACATCCTAATGGATCGACAGAGTTAAAAATAGGAAGCGAATGAAAAAATAAAATATGCAAGATGGCATTTAAAAGAACGAAATTACTCGTGTTTGAAGTTTTTAAACTTTGGATTTTTTTTTTGTGAACGCCCTGTACAAATTATGAAGCTCATTTTTGGCAGAAATTTAGTCTTATATCTCTACTACAACTTGTAAAAATTTCAGTACCCTAAGTCACTTTTTGAAAGAGTTATGATTTTTTATTTTTTTGTGTTGCAGTAGCAAATTATTTTTTATAAATTAAATTATCTCAAAAACTGTTTATCTTAGGCATACAACTGTGTCATCAAACTGACCCTAAAATTTTACGCTTTATTCGAATTCGTCATAAAAAATATACCTTTATATTTAAAATAACAAAGTTGGCATCAACTTCCGGTATAACCGGAAATGCTACAAAATTGAAAATATTTTAAAAAAATAAACCATGTGCCATAAGTATTACACGATTTATTTCAAAATTTTTCCATTATTAGTTTTCCATAAACGTCCAATTCCAATTTTCAGTTTTGGAATAATTTAATTATTTATATTTATTCAAGTTTACCCTTCACAAAGGCCGTATTATTTGAGATAGAGAGATATTGCCACGTGACCCCCATAACGGGTCCTAGAAGGGTCCTAGCTGATACCATTTTGGAAGGATATTGCATTCCAAAGGTAATTTTTTTCTAATAAACAAATTATGTCGTCATTATGTACATAAACAACCCCCTTTTAGGAAACTACAGTGTTAATAAATAGTTATTCAGTACACAATGACGAAGCGTTTTGGAAAGACCCCCAAAATTTTCGACCTGAAAGATTTTTTGGAGAAAATGGTACCATTATCAACTCCGAAAGGCTCATACCATTTGGACAAGGTATAAGTATTAAAAAAAAATTAATTCAGCTACCCCTACTAGTACTAAACATCCCCATTTTTTTGTAGGGAGAAGGAGATGCTTTGGGGAAGCCCTAGCACGTAGTTGCATGTTTATATTTTTTGCTGGCATATTGAAGAAGTACTGGGTAGAATTCGCCCCTGAATCCCAGAAGAAAAACAGAAGAATTTTCGTGCCAGGTATTATTTTAACCCCTGAACCTTATGTGTTAAAATTGACCAAAAGAAATGTATAAATAAATAATTAAATATTATTACAGATGTTTATTATTTTTTTTAGTAATAATAAATGAATTTTTGTATGTTTGGAAAATTTTCCATGAGACAATAAATGGTGTACTATTTAATAGTTAAATGTCAGATGGACGTGCCTTATTATAAATTATAATAAACACGAATATCATAATTAATGGTGTTTGTGAAATATGTAGTTAAGTACAAATCAAAAAATTTCTAATTTTGGAACGTGTGAAAGTTATACTACAGTCCAATTGTCGATCCAGTAAATCAAATTCATGAGAAGGATGACATTTGGATTTCTTTTCTTATTATGGATTATTTATAAACGAATCCATTTACGAATACATAATAAAATTTCACTTTGAATTACAAATTTTTGTGTATATCTTTATATAATTAAGTACCTGTCATTTCCTCCAATAAAAAATAATTTTAAGACCAAGAACTGCTGAATCAGAATATATTTTTTTTGCTAGTTCAGCAGTTTAAAAACTACCCCTATGGAATTCTGATGTGTAATGTTGTAAGTCTCTCTATGTTTCACCCCTTCAAATTGAACTTTCAAAAATTCTGTAAAAAATTGTAATATTCCAAAATTTTCCATTTATATCAAATTTTTAACCCCTATTTCACCCCTCTAGGGGTACAATTTAAAAAAATAAGTTTATGGAGTTCAAAGTCGTTGTATGACGATTCTTTTTGTAAAATTTCGAGCTTTATGACCAACTGGTTGAGGCTGAGCCTTCACCAACAGGTACGTCAAACTTTTAACCTTCTTTGAAAAAAGAAAAAATTAAATTTTTTTTAAAATTTCATGGATTTTGGAAGGAAAAAATTATCGTACTCTTAGGAGGACTTCAAAATTTCTAAAAAATTCTTCATGTGTCAATTCTGTGAAAAATTGTAAAATTTCAAAATTTTCCATTCTTATTAAACTTTTAACCCCTATTTCACCCTATTAGGGGTACAATTTAAAAAAATAATTTTATGGAATTCAAAGTCGTTGTTCGACGAATCTTTTTGTAAAATTTTAAATTTTTTTACCCAGTGGTTTGGGCTGTGTCTTCATTAATATTACGTCAAATTTTTAACCAACTTTGAAAAAAGAAAAAAAAATAAAAAAATACATATTATCGTCTGGTAGATCAGTATCTGTATTTAATAAATTTTTTAAATTGAATGGATTCTGTAAAGAAAAAATATTGCAGCCTTAGAACTTCAAAATTTTAAAAAAATTTCAGACTACGAATTTTAATTTTTTTAACACAAATAATTTTTTTCTAGAAGAAATTGGAACTAAAATGTAATTTAAATATTTAATATCACCACATCCATTAATATTTACGATTTCCGGAAAGAAGACTCAATCCGGAAGCAAATTTAAAATAAAAATGTTTTAATGGAATAAATTAAACACGTCAAAAATCATCGTAATCCACGTGTGATCCATCTCATTAAAGGATAAGTTGATTACACAATCGATTTCTTTATTCATTTATTCATTCATCTATTAAAGATCAACTTTATGCATTAGGCACATGAAAAATGTGTAGCAACCTGCGTTGATTTATTTCGAGACATTTCGCACAAAAAAAGTCCATTAAATAATAAACTTAAATTGATAACTATGTAATTTGTTATGATCGAAAAAAAAGAAGATTTCACCGAATCTAAAAACTAATATCAGCAATAAAAATGTCTTAAGAAAGTGGAAATAAAAATACTTTTACCTACTACTTATAATATGGTTATTTTTAAACATTAATTACTCATAATATTGTACGTTTAAAAAAAAAAAATAAATAAATAACTTTATAAAACAACCCTGAAAGTTAGGTTAGGGTTCAAAAAAAAAGAAAAAAACAAAAGAAAAATGCAAAACAAAATTTTCAATCATTTGTTAAGTACCAAAAACAAAAGAAACTTTATGTTAATTAGTTCAGAATTTATGGCCTATCGTTGAGCAACACCCTGTATAGTCTCAAAAAATTGATTGCAGTTAAATATTTTAGGCTTCCACACCTTTAAACAGTTGTTCCTTTTTCTTAAGACAACCTGGACAGTTTAGCAACAATTCTGTCAGTTTATAATTGAAATAGAAATTACTAAATTATGTTAATAATATTCAAATTAATTAGTTACTATTGACGAGAGAAGAGATTGCAAAATCGGTATTTAAATTAAATCGATTTTCATTATGATTGTGAACTATGCAAGCAAGAGTAAAAGATGCCTATTTTTTTTTTTCAGATGTATTCAAAAAAACATAAACAATTCTTGATACATGTTTCGGTTAAATTTTAACATCCAAATGGTTAAATATAGATTCTTTTTTAATCATAAAAATTACGACTTCCTTTCATCGTCTATTATTTATTCATTATTTATAATAAAAAAAAAAAGATTTTATTCAGTTAAAGCATTTGAGATTATTAAAAATTTTTTTTATTGTGTATCAAAATGTTTTATCGTCAAAAATTTTTCAAAAAAAAAAGAAGTTTAAGTTTGACTTTTATGTATTACATTAACTTTTACCCCCTGATTCACACTTTTAGGGTTGCTAATTTGAAAAATAATTTTACTGTCGTTAGATAAACAATTTTTTTTTAAAGAATTTCAAGCTTTCAAATTTTGTACTTATTTTTTTCACCCCTGTAAGGGTTGGATTTTCAAAAATTTTCTTTTAGTACTCATCTAAATTTCTTAAGAAACCTGCGGGAAAAATTTCATGTAAATATTTAACTCCATAATTTTTTTTTAATATGAATTTATTTTATTCTTTTTTTAATTAACTAATTGTAAATTAATGTCTGACGTGTAGTTGCAACAGCCTATTTTTTAATAAATAATCTGGATACACACCTGTGTGGAAAACGTAATTTAAATGATATTATACATAACATAATATACTAACACCTAAGATTTTAAATGTCGCACTTATAATAAATAAACAATATTAATGCGTACGGTTTGACATTTGATTTAAATCTACCTATGATAGAAGAAAATTTATTATTTCTTTTCTAATCTAATTAAATTTGGGACACAATCCTAAACTCAACGCGATCACCACCACCACAACCGATCGCAGATTCTTTTTTTGTATAAATAGCGAAATCGATCTGTGATCTTCATCAAGTTGTGAAAGAAAGAACCAAGAGAAACAAGCAGCAATGGTAGCTAAGGTAGGTAACAAAAGATAAAATTAATTTTCTTTTTTTTTTTAATTTTTTTTAATCAAATGAAAACAACTATTATAAGTACTTAATTTTAACAGTAGAACAGATCTTGCATTTGTTTAGGATTTTGATATGTAATAAATATTTTTTTTAATAAAACTTTCTCCATCAGGTAATCGTCTTTTGTGCCATCTTGGCCTTCGTCAACGCAGGTAACATTGCGACTGAGACCTATTCTGCCCCCGCTGCTGCCCCAGCTGTCTCCTACTCCGCCCCAGCCATTGGCTACGCCGCTGCAGCCCCAAGCTTCTCATACGGCGCTCCATCCCTCGGCTACTCCGCCCCATCTGTCGGTTACGCTGCTCCATCTGTCGGTTACGCTGCTCCATCTGTCGGTTACGCCGCCCCAGCTGTCGGTTACGCTGGCCCAGCCCTTAGTTATGCAGCTCCAGCTCTCAGCTATGCAGCTCCCGCTTTCGCTGCTGCTCCAGCTGCAAGCTACGCTGCGCCAGCTGCAAGCTACGCTGCGCCAGCTGCAAGCTACGCTGCGCCAGCTGTAAGTTACGCTGCACCTGCTGTAAGTTACGCTGCGCCAGCTGTAAGCTACGCTGCGCCAGCTGTAAGCTACGCTGCACCTGCTGTGAGCTACGCCGCACCAGCTATTGCAGCTGCGCCAGCTGTAAGCTACGCAGCTCCAGCTCCAATTGTGCGCTTTGCCGCTCCAGCTGTTCGTTTTGCTCCAGCAGCCCCAGCTGTCAGGGTAGCACCACCCTCAACCCGTTATGGAGCACCTTTTGTTCCTGGACCTCCAATCACTTTGAAGAATGGATGGTAAACAGGGAAAGTTTTAGATTTTTTTTATTATTTTTTTAAAAACGCAATGTACAATTTTGTAAATTAATTGTTTTCTAAAATAAAACGATTTTTATTTAATACATTTTTTCTTTATTATTTATATTACTAAAAATGAGTTCATAGAAAGAAAAAAAAACAATGCTTTCATTTCAATCAGTTTATTTATGTACAAAATAACAAATTTCCAATTTGCTGAAGATTAGCAACAAATAAATAAAATTCAAACATAATTTTCAGTCGTAATAATGTCAAACAGTTTGAGACGTCAACCCTTTCTACCATTCGTAGCTACCAAAGTTAGCGGCGTAGGTCACGTGGGCGACAGCTGGTGCAGAGGAATAAGCCACCCCTAATAGAGGTCCAGGAGCAGCGTGGACAGCTGGGGCAGCATAAGCCACGGGGGCAGCAGCTGCAGCAAACTTAACCCCAGGGTTCGACACACGTACATCAGCTTTACTTACGCTGGAGAAGGGTGTGTCTACGGTCTTAGTATAAGTCGACACCTGCCCTAAATTACCAAAACTACGGTGGATGTTGCTAGACTGGGATGTAATAGCTCCGGTTGCATACTGCGCTGCTCCAGTAGCGTAAGCAAGGGGCGCTGAGTGAGTTGTGTACGTCACGGGTGTAGAATGAGCTGCATAAGTCACAGGCGCAGAGTGCGTTGCGTACGCTACAGGCGCAGAGTGGGTTGCGTACGCTACAGGCGCAGAGTGGGTTGTGTATGTTACAGGCGCAGGGTGGGCTGCATATGCTACAGGCGCTGGGTGAGCTGCGTACGCCACGGGAGCGGGTGGAGGTCCGTAAACGGTCGGTTGCACAGCTGCAAATTGAACTCCCGGGTTCGATACGCGCACGTCAGCCTTGCTCACACTCGAAAATGGAGTGTCGATTGTCTTGGAGTAAGTCGAGACTTGACCCAAGTTGCCGAAACTGCGGTGGATGTTGCTGGACTGGGACGTGATGGCTTGGGTGGTAAAGGGGATGTTGTAGGACACGACGGGGGATGAGTACGTTATGTGGGAGACCTGGGGACCTGCGGAATAGGTCAGGGCGGGGCCGGTGGACACTGTTGGACCTGGAGCGTACGTGGCGGGGGCGCCAGCGTGGGCGAGGGCCGTTAGGGCGCAAAGAACGAGGATCTAAAATAATGGCAAACGAAACACTGTCACACAAAAATATAATTCACGTGTTTCGACACTGAAGATATCATCTTTAGATTTTTTTTTTTTAATAGTAACTTTAATATACTGCGTGTTCAACGATAATAAAATTAATTAAAAATAAAATGAATATTTTAAACGATAAAAAAAAAAATATTTTTCTCGACTCACCCTAAAAGTCATGTTGTTGTGTATGTAAAGTTGTGCGCCACAGAAGCAATTGAAGTAATTGTTGTGACTGTGGCAACATTTCGATAATGTTATGTTTTTATACCCCAAACTTTTGGACAACTTTCGGTGGTTGGCCTGATTAAGACCAAGTAACGTGTAATGAACATGTAGCCGATGGATATGTGAGCCAGTTTCATAATCGAATTGTCTCGTTTTAAATGTCAAGTTCGATTTCTGCGAAAATTACCGGCAAAAACGCACACGCAATACAGGGTGTTTCCCAAAACGAGAACAAGCACCAAAAAGAAATTATTGGAGCCTTACGAATATTTTAGAAACTCTAATAAAATAATTTATACAGGGACTCAGGGGGAATAATCATTAATTAATTTCTGCCCCTAGGGGCATATTTTTCATTTAATTCAATTGAGATAAACTTTTGAAATTTCATCAATAAAAAAAATATCGAGATCAGAAGATCCAGTAAGTATGCACCAAATTATTTTGGTAAATTATCAAACATCCCCTATTTTCTTACCCTTAGGGGTCAATTTTTTTTTAATTTATTGAGCCTTCTTACGAAGTATTCCATAATTTAATAAATACATAATCAAAATTAGATTATTCTTTTATTAACTAATTTATTTATTTAATATCTGATAATTAATTTTCTTATTGAATAAATTTGGAAATTGATAATAACTGATAAACAAAAGAAACAAAAAATCCCTTTCAATTTTTTAAGTAATTATTATTTAACAGTAAAGTATTTGTACGCCACAAATTTATTTTTATTATTTCTTTTTTCGTTATTGGTCCACAAGTTAAGAAATTTGAAAAGTTCAATAAATAATGAAATACTTAACAAGAGATTGGGTGTACCTATAGACATTTGTGTGACCTACTCTTTAAAAACTTGTAAGATTACAGGAAAACTGGTTTTTAAAAATCATTTCACTGCATAATGTGTTATATCATTACGAAAAGAAATTGTTTTTTCTTTTAATTGTTTTTTTTTTCGTTCTCCTTATTCATGTGGTAAAAGAAATCAGTTTTGATTAAACGTATCTGCTTCAGAATTATTTTATAAATAAATTAACTAATATTTATTATTAAATTAAATTATTAATTATAGTCTTTTTGTTTAAAAAACAATAAAAATTAAAGCAACTTAATTTAATTTATATGGTAACGCTTTTAATTGCTTGCTTAAATGGTAAATAAGTTAATTGTATGGATAGGGAAACGTTATTCGGTCTTAATTAATTCATAATTACGATAATTAAAGATCATTTATAGTTTGTATTTACCGCCTCTTTTTATGTAAGTTGGCATTTTATCTAATGAAGTTTAGAGTTGTGGGAATTTATATGTTATGCTATCGATCCTTTGCCCTCTGACTCATTCTTTGCTCTGATTGGTCAAAGCTATTTTTAGCGAACGAAAAACGAGGAATATAACACATCAGTATTTTTTTGACAAGATATTATCCAGTTTAAATTAAATTCTAGGTGAGTACGATTATTTTTAACCTTAGCATCCCGAAAATAACGCACCAAAAATATTTTTATTTAGATTTTCAATTTTTGCAACAATACGTAACCTTACCTTTGAAAGATGAGTCTTCAGTGGACTTTGATTGCTGGCTTTTTGTACCTCGAAATTGTGATTGTGCTATTGTTAGTTCTTCCCGTTGCGAGCCCCAAGCGATGGAACACCTTCTTCAAGTCCCGGTTCTTGCAAGGGATACAAAGGCAGGCCGGTATTTATTTCGTGGTGCTTTTAGCAGTGTTAGTTTTGTTCCTGTTGGACGCCATCAGGGAAATGAAGAAGTATTCGTCAACCGGTGAGTAATTTTTGAGAAAGTTTGAGTTTTGTGTAGTAATTTTTAATAAAGATTTGAGTGATCATCAACATTTGGATGCCGAAATGCAGGGGAATATGAGGTTGTTCCGGGCACAGAGAAACTTTTATATCTCCGGATTCGCTCTGTTTCTTTGCTTGGTGGGTATCTTTGGTGGTTCATTTGTTCTGTAAATAAAAACTTTACTGTGCATTGCAGGTGATTAGGAGATTGGTCACGTTGATATCTCAACAGGCCAATTTGCTAGCACAGTCTGAAGCAGCAATGAGACAGGCCCAGAGCGCTTCGACTGCTGCAAAGACTTTGCTCGCACAAAAGGGGGTCTCTAACGAAAATGAAACCAACGAGGCTCAAGACAAAGAGGTGAAAAAATTTACTTTATCTAATTTTTTTTTAATTACGTAGTTTCGGGGATTATTATTTATTTAATGTAAAATATATCTTCTGATAGATTTCCTATCTGATTTTGTGAATTATATTCCGTTTTGCCATGTTGCGTTCGTTTGTTAATGTGAAATTTATTAAACGTTGCAGGCTGTGAAACTTATTTTAAAATACTTCCTACGGATAGGATCTCTATCTTACTTTGATCGCAAATGGCTATCTGGCACTCACGTTGGTATTACGTTTTGCATGATTTTATACTAATTGTCAGTCTTTCACACACCGGTTTACAGCTGCTTTTGTACATCACGTTTTCAATGTCTTAAAAGACCAAATCAATGGCAAAACTGCTTACAAAATAATCTCTTGGATCAATAAATCAATCAATCGATTTAATAAAATTTTTAGGATCAAATTCAACAAAGTTTATGAATTAATATTGATCTATTGAACTGTTCTGTTTTTTAAACTTTTTTCTTGGCTTATTAACATTTATTTTCTTTAACTAACGCTTTAGAAATGTCTTTAGGTCTAAAAATTGGAACTTTTGACCCTGTAGCTTTTATTTTATGTTTAGTTGGAAATTGAGGAGCAAAAGTGTTAAGGGAATGATTAATTTTCCAGTTGCAGGTGTCTACATTAAGAAAGAAAATTGCAGAGCTCGAAGACAAGTTGAAATCCGAGTCTAAAGACAAACAAGCCGTTAAGGAACAGGCCGAAAATGTTACAAAGGAATACGATCGCTTGTTGGAAGAGCACAGCAAATTGCAAAAGAAGTTGCTGGCCAGCGGGGACTCCGACAAGAAATCTGACTGAATTTATTTTTATTTTGTTTTTCCATTAGGTTGTTGTTGTCGCTAAGGCATCGTTCGATTCGATTAGGAGTTTGAAGGGAGCTTTCATAATTTAATTATTCAATATTCTCACCTATGTATAGGCAGGTGTTATGTAATTGCACTTTTACGCCTCTTAAAAAATAATTTATGTAATGGTATGTTAGTTTTGTTTATATCTTTCTTAAATAAAATAACAAAACGAACTTTTAGTTTCTGTACCCTTGTTAATAATCAATAACTAATATAAGACTAATTTGTTAGCACAATAATTTAACTAACTACCCAACATTAAAAAAAAATAATAAAAAAAAGGAAATTAAAACAAAACGTTTTTATTCCATTCCAGTTCATTCAACATATAAAAAAGAAGAGCTTACAGGTATAAAAATTTAAATTCAATTATTGTTTAATGTACCTGTTGTCTCCTCATTCTCCGTTCCATTTTCTTCTGCTTCTTGGACTCGCCCTCTGCGTCTGTAGGAGCCGGTTGGAAGAAGTAAGGTGCCAATATGTTTTTCCAAAGCAACCAAAACCCTCTTGCAGGTGCCAACAACCAGAGTAACCAGAAGTAATTAGAAACTACAGAAGACAACAATTGGCAACCTGCTGTTAATATTATAATATCTTTGACGTGTCTGAAAGTAAATTAAAAAAGAAATTGAAGCCACTATAACGAATTATTTTTGATAAAAGTATGCTTACTCTCCGATGCCACCTTCCATGTTTAGATCTACACCGCTGTCCAGGAGTTGGCCTGATTCAGTATATTTTGGCTTAGACATGTAGACCATGAATTGGTAAGACCCAATGTATACAGCACAAGCGAATAAATACAGAAGCTAGACAGAAAAACTACAATTAGCACTATACATACACAGATTTATTGTAACGTACTATACTAATTGAAGAATTATAAAAGACTAGAATTATTAACGATATAGAATTTGAAATGATGGCCATGTTTCGGTAGTAACTAAGGGTTGATACATTTTCTTCTACTATCTGTTTAATCCCCTTCGTAGCCTGTTTACCTTTTGGTTGCGACTAAAATTAAAAAGTGCGTGTATTTTACAGGTAAATTCGCAGGGAAATAGATTTACCATTGTTAATGTTGGATGTTTTAATTATTTAAAAGTCAGTTTTTTCACAAATAAGCACAAAAAGTCATAATTTTACTTTAAAAAACACAAATTTGGACGTTGTAACCTAACTTTTTCGACACGTTGACGTTTTAAGACCATAGATATATTACTAAGAGGGATGTGGCTATGCATACGCAACATTGCTATTAAACTAAAAGAAATATTAATAACATTTTATTTTTGTTGTTGAATTAATTGAGAAAATTAAAACCAATACAATTATACGATTCAACCACCGTTCACAGATTCGTTTTTAAATAACTCAATATACAATCGAAGTTTTAGAAAAATTAGGAAATGTAAACAGAAAAAATAAGGGTAGAGATTAGGTTAGGTTAGTTACTTAAGTTATGTACTATTAGTTTTTGCTTATTTTAGTAATTTAAACTTTATCTGTATTTTGTGTCCCACATGCCGTACGAATAGTTATATCCTTTATTTAAGTGTGCGAATGTCTATGGAATTTATGACATTTGACGGATGTTATTTCTATTATGATTGTTGTAATTTGTTGTTAAATTTTAATGCAAATAAAATAATATCACCACGGATTTAGTTATTATGAGTGAGAGTGTTTATGTGATAAACGTTTTGGCGTCTAAGGTGAAAATGAAGTTTAAAAAACGTTTGCCGAGTTAAACTGTTCTAACCTCAAAAATGGAACTTCAGAGGCCCCCCTGAAATCAGTCTTTTCACTTTAACCAACCGAAAAGAACGTTTTACAATGATGGAATATGAATATTCGGTATTTCGTAAAGAAATTGACTTACACAACAAGTGTTGTGGTGGTATGTTATGGTGCATACGTGACATTTGCGGTATTATTTGTGCTATTCTTACTTGGATGTTGATATTGTACGCCGAATTCGTTGTGATGACCGTTATCCTGTTCCCGAGCCCTCATCAGGTGTACAGTTTCATAAACATGGTGATATTTCAGTGTTGCGCATTTCTAGCTTTTGCTTCTCATTTGAGGACGATGTTCACAGATCCGGTGAGTTGTACATCTAATTCAGCATCTGTATGAGGTCCTGTAACAAAAAAAAATTGTTTTAATAGGGAGCAGTCCCCAAAGGCAATGCTACTAAAGAAATGATAAAGCAGATGGGGTTTAGAGAGGGACAAGTCATTTATAAATGCCCGAAATGTTGCAGTATTAAACCCGAAAGAGCACATCATTGTAGTGTTTGTCAGAGGTAATCAGTTGATTGCTAATTGTAATTAGTGTTGCTATTTCAAAGTCATTTTGCAGATGTATTAGAAAAATGGATCATCACTGTCCGTGGGTGAACAACTGTGTCGGAGAGAATAATCAAAAATACTTCGTTTTGTTCACTGTAAGTCACAATATTTTACTGTGTTTTTTATTTGTGAGTGTTTTTGTTGTTTGTTTCAGTTTTACATAGCGACTATCAGCATTCATTCGCTCTTTCTCGCAATAAACCAGTTTCTCACTTGCATTCGTAACGAATGGAAAGACTGTACAACATATTCACCTCCAGCCACTGTCGTGCTCTTACTTTTCCTCATTTTCGAGGCTTTGCTCTTTGCAATATTCACCGTTGTGATGCTAAGCACCCAAGTGCAGGCTATTTGGAACGACGAGACGGGCATAGAGCAGTTGAAGAAAGAAGAGGCGCGATGGGTGAAGAAGTCGCGTTGGAAAAGTATCCAGGCCGTCTTCGGACGTTTCTCTCTAGGGTGGTTTTCGCCCTTCGCCGGGCCCACTGTTAAAGCGAAATATGAAAACTATCTCTATTCCGTTTAGTAACAACCTTTCCCGTGTCTTTTTTAAATAATTTAATTTAATTTAGTCTAATAAGTTTTATTATTCACTATTTGTAATTTACACCTACACTTGAATACGTGAATTAATAAATAAAATGTCAATGTTTATGTAATTGGTACTTAGATGTTATTATTGTGGAATTATTTTATGCCCTGCACGGTTTAACCACGAAATGACGAAAGTATGTTGTGGCATTTTTGCTTGAGGTGATTTTTTCATAATTTTCTGATTTTCGTGACCGTGGAGGTCCCTGGTGATGAAATTGAAGTGAAAACTATACGTATTACTAAATAAATTGCCTATGTGATGAAGTATGTGTTTTATTCATCATAGCATTCCTCAAGTAAAAGAATAAAATAGTGTGTACTAAATGTGTGTAAAAAAATTGATTTGATTTTCATTACTCAGCAGTCAATCAAATATTAACAAAGTCATCAAACTCAACATGCAAACTATAATATATCTATTTTTAATAAATATAAATACTACATTAAACGAATTAAGAATATAAGAAAATGAAAACATAAAAAAGCGTACCTAATTTTTAAGTACTTTTTCTAACGATCTCACGTGGGTATAAGATGTTATATAATGTAAAAAAGTACGCAGAATTTGATGGTGCAAGCAGATTTTCAATCCGGATGAAAATACGTACTGTAGATAACACTTTAGTACGAATATAATAAAATTAAAACATAAAAAAGCGGACCTAATTTTTAAGTACTTTTTCTAACGATCTCACGTGGGTATGAAACGTTATATAATGTAAAAAAGTACGCAGAATTTGATGGTGCAAGCAGATTTTCAATCCGGATGAATATACGTACTGTAGATAACACTTTAGTACGAATATAATAAAATTAAAACATAAAAAAGCGCACCTAATTTTTAAGTACTCTTTCTAACGATCTCACGTGGGTATGAAACGTTATATAATGTAAAAAAGTACGCAGAATTTGATGGTGCAAGCAGATTTTCAATCCGGATGAAAATACGTACTGTAGATAACACTTTAGTACGAATATAATAAAATTAAAACATAAAAAAGCGCACCTAATTTTTAAGTACTCTTTCTAACGATCTCACGTGGGTATGAAACGTTATATAATGTAAAAAAGTACGCAGAATTTGATGGTGCAAGCAGATTTTCAATCCGGATGAAAATACGTACTGTAGATAACACTTTAGTACGAATATAATAAAATTAAAACATAAAAAAGCGCACCTAATTTTTAAGTACTTTTTCTAACGATCTCACGTGGGTATAAGATGTTATATAATGTAAAAAAGTACGCAGAATTTGATGGTGCAAGCAGATTTTCAATCCGGATGAAAATACGTACTGTAGATAACACTTTAGTACGAATATAATAAAATTAAAACATAAAAAAGCGCACCTAATTTTTAAGTACTTTTTCTAACGATCTCACGTGGGTATAAGACGTTATACAATGTAAAAAAGTACGCAGAATTTGATGGTGCAAGCAGATTTTCAATCCGGATGAAAATACGTACTGTAGATAACACTTTAGTACGAATATAATAAAATTAAAACATAAAAAAGCGCACCTAATTTTTAAGTACTTTTTCTAACGATCTCACGTGGGTATAAGACGCTATATAATGTAAAAAAGTACGCAGAATTTGATGGTGCAAGCAGATTTTCAATCCGGATGAAAATACGTACTGTAGATAACACTTTAGTACGAATATAATAAAATTAAAACACAAAAAAGCGCACCTAATTTTTAAGTACTTTTTCTAACGATCTCACGTGGGTATAAGACGCTATATAATGTAAAAAAGTACGCAGAATTTGATGGTGCAAGCAGATTTTCAATCCGGATGAAAATACGTACTGTAGATAACACTTTAGTACGAATATAATAAAATTAAAACATAAAAAAGCGCACCTAATTTTTAAGTACTTTTTCTAACGATCTCACGTGGGTATAAGATGTTATATAATGTAAAAAAGTACGCAGAATTTGATGGTGCAAGCAGATTTTCAATCCGGATGAAAATACGTACTGTAGATAACACTTTAGTACGAATATAATAAAATTAAAACATAAAAAAGCGCACCTAATTTTTAAGTACTTTTTCTAACGATCTCACGTGGGTATAAGACGCTATATAATGTAAAAAAGTACGCAGAATTTGATGGTGCAAGCAGATTTTTAATCCGGATGAAAATACGTACTGTAGATAACACTTTAGTACGAATATAATAAAATTAAAACATAAAAAAGCGCACCTAATTTTTAAGTACTTTTTCTAACGATCTCACGTGGGTATAAGACGCTATATAATGTAAAAAAGTACGCAGAATTTGATGGTGCAAGCAGATTTTTAATCCGGATGAAAATACGTACTGTAGATAACACTTTAGTACGAATATAATAAAATTAAAACATAAAAAAGCGCACCTAATTTTTAAGTACTTTTTCTAACGATCTCACGTGGGTATAAGACGCTATATAATGTAAAAAAGTACGCAGAATTTGATGGTGCAAGCAGATTTTCAATCCGGATGAAAATACGTACTGTAGATAACACTTTAGTACGAATATAATAAAATTAAAACATAAAAAAGCGCACCTAATTTTTAAGTACTTTTTCTAACGATCTCACGTGGGTATAAGACGTTATATAATGTAAAAAAGTACGCAGAATTTGATGGTGCAAGCAGATTTTCAATCCGGATGAAAATACGTACTGTAGATAACACTTTAGTACGAATATAATAAAATTAAAACATAAAAAAGCGCACCTAATTTTTAAGTACTTTTTCTAACGATCTCACGTGGGTATAAGACGCTACATAATGTAAAAAAGTACGCAGAATTTGATGGTGCAAGCAGATTTTCAATCCGGATGAAAATACGTACTGTAGATAACACTTTAGTACGAATATAACAAAATTAAAACATAAAAAAGCGCACCTAATTTTTAAGTACTTTTTCTAACGATCTCACGTGGGTATAAGACGCTATATAATGTAAAAAAGTACGCAGAATTTGATGGTGCAAGCAGATTTTCAATCCGGATGAAAATACGTACTGTAGATAACACTTTAGTACGAATATAATAAAATTAAAACATAAAAAAGCGCACCTAATTTTTAAGTACTTTTTCTAACGATCTCACGTGGGTATAAGACGCTATATAATGTAAAAAAGTACTCAGAATTTGATGGTGCAAGCAGATTTTCAATCCGGATGAAAATACGTACTGTAGATAACACTTTAGTACGAATATAATAAAATTAAAACATAAAAAAGCGCACCTAATTTTTAAGTACTTTTTCTAACGATCTCACGTGGGTATAAGACGCTATATAATGTAAAAAAGTACGCAGAATTTGATGGTGCAAGCAGATTTTTAATCCGGATGAAAATACGTACTGTAGATAACACTTTAGTACGAATATAATAAAATTAAAACATAAAAAAGCGCACCTAATTTTTAAGTACTTTTTCTAACGATCTCACGTGGGTATAAGACGCTATATAATGTAAAAAAGTACGCAGAATTTGATGGTGCAAGCAGATTTTCAATCCGGATGAAAATACGTACTGTAGATAACACTTTAGTACGAATATAATAAAATTAAAACATAAAAAAGCGCACCTAATTTTTAAGTACTTTTTCTAACGATCTCACGTGGGTATAAGACGTTATATAATGTAAAAAAGTACGCAGAATTTGATGGTGCAAGCAGATTTTCAATCCGGATGAAAATACGTACTGTAGATAACACTTTAGTACGAATATAATAAAATTAAAACATAAAAAAGCGCACCTAATTTTTAAGTACTTTTTCTAACGATCTCACGTGGGTATAAGACGTTATATAATGTAAAAAAGTACGCAGAATTTGATGGTGCAAGCAGATTTTCAATCCGGATGAAAATACGTACTGTAGATAACACTTTAGTACGAATATAATAAAATTAAAACATAAAAAAGCGCACCTAATTTTTAAGTACTTTTTCTAACGATCTCACGTGGGTATAAGACGTTATATAATGTAAAAAAGTACGCAGAATTTGATGGTGCAAGCAGATTTTCAATCCGGATGAAAATACGTACTGTAGATAACACTTTAGTACGAATATAATAAAATTAAAATATAAAAAAGCGCACCTAATTTTTAAGTACTTTTTCTAACGATCTCACGTGGGTATAAGATGTTATATAATGTAAAAAAGTACGCAGAATTTGATGGTGCAAGCAGATTTTCAATCCGGATGAAAATACGTACTGTAGATAACACTTTAGTACGAATATAATAAAATTAAAACATAAAAAAGCGCACCTAATTTTTAAGTACTTTTTCTAACGATCTCACGTGGGTATAAGACGTTATATAATGTAAAAAAGTACGCAGAATTTGATGGTGCAAGCAGATTTTCAATCCGGATGAAAATACGTACTGTAGATAACACTTTAGTACGAATATAATAAAATTAAAACATAAAAAAGCGCACCTAATTTTTAAGTACTTTTTCTAACGATCTCACGTGGGTATAAGACGCTATATAATGTAAAAAAGTACGCAGAATTTGATGGTGCAAGCAGATTTTCAATCCGGATGAAAATACGTACTGTAGATAACACTTTAGTACGAATATAATAAAATTAAAACATAAAAAAGCGCACCTAATTTTTAAGTACTTTTTCTAACGATCTCACGTGGGTATAAGATGTTATATAATGTAAAAAAGTACGCAGAATTTGATGGTGCAAGCAGATTTTCAATCCGGATGAAAATACGTACTGTAGATAACACTTTAGTACGAATATAATAAAATTAAAACATAAAAAAGCGCACCTAATTTTTAAGTACTTTTTCTAACGATCTCACGTGGGTATAAGACGCTATATAATGTAAAAAAGTACGCAGAATTTGATGGTGCAAGCAGATTTTTAATCCGGATGAAAATACGTACTGTAGATAACACTTTAGTACGAATATAATAAAATTAAAACATAAAAAAGCGCACCTAATTTTAAAGTACTTTTTCTAACGATCTCACGTGGGTATAAGACGCTATATAATGTAAAAGAGTACGCAGAATTTGATGGTGCAAGCAGATTTTCAATCCGGATGAAAATACGTACTGTGGATAACACTTAATACGAATATAATAAAATTAAAACATAAAAAAGCGCACCTAATTTTAAAGTACTTTTTCTAACGATCTCACGTGGGTATAAGACGTTATATAATGTAAAAAAGTACGCAGAATTTGATGGTGCAAGCAGATTTTCAATCCGGATGAAAATACGTACTGTAGATAACACTTTAGTACGAATATAATAAAATTAAAACATAAAAAAGCGCACCTAATTTTTAAGTACTTTTTCTAACGATCTCACGTGGGTATAAGACGCTATATAATGTAAAAAAGTACGCAGAATTTGATGGTGCAAGCAGATTTTTAATCCGGATGAAAATACGTACTGTAGATAACACTTTAGTACGAATATAATAAAATTAAAACATAAAAAAGCGCACCTAATTTTTAAGTACTTTTTCTAACGATCTCACGTGGGTATAAGACGCTATATAATGTAAAAAAGTACGCAGAATTTGATGGTGCAAGCAGATTTTCAATCCGGATGAAAATACGTACTGTAGATAACACTTTAGTACGAATATAATAAAATTAAAACATAAAAAAGCGCACCTAATTTTTAAGTACTTTTTCTAACGATCTCACGTGGGTATAAGACGTTATATAATGTAAAAAAGTACGCAGAATTTGATGGTGCAAGCAGATTTTCAATCCGGATGAAAATACGTACTGTAGATAACACTTTAGTACGAATATAATAAAATTAAAACATAAAAAAGCGCACCTAATTTTTAAGTACTTTTTCTAACGATCTCACGTGGGTATAAGACGCTATATAATGTAAAAAAGTACGCAGAATTTGATGGTGCAAGCAGATTTTTAATCCGGATGAAAATACGCACTGTAGATAACACTTTAGTACGAATATAATAAAATTAAAACATAAAAAAGCGCACCTAATTTTTAAGTACTTTTTCTAACGATCTCACGTGGGTATAAGACGCTATATAATGTAAAAAAGTACGCAGAATTTGATGGTGCAAGCAGATTTTTAATCCGGATGAAAATACGTACTGTAGATAACACTTTAGTACGAATATAATAAAATTAAAACATAAAAAAGCGCACCTAATTTTTAAGTACTTTTTCTAACGATCTCACGTGGGTATAAGCCGCTATATAATGTAAAAAAGTACGCAGAATTTGATGGTGCAAGCAGATTTTCAATCCGGATGAAAATACGTACTGTAGATAACACTTTAGTACGAATATAATAAAATTAAAACATAAAAAAGCGCACCTAATTTTTAAGTACTTTTTCTAACGATCTCACGTGGGTATAAGATGTTATATAATGTAAAAAAGTACGCAGAATTTGATGGTGCAAGCAGATTTTCAATCCGGATGAAAATACGTACTGTAGATAACACTTTAGTACGAATATAATAAAATTAAAACATAAAAAAGCGCACCTAATTTTTAAGTACTTTTTCTAACGATCTCACGTGGGTATAAGACGCTATATAATGTAAAAAAGTACGCAGAATTTGATGGTGCAAGCAGATTTTTAATCCGGATGAAAATACGTACTGTAGATAACACTTTAGTACGAATATAATAAAATTAAAACATAAAAAAGCGCACCTAATTTTTAAGTACTTTTTCTAACGATCTCACGTGGGTATAAGACGCTATATAATGTAAAAAAGTACGCAGAATTTGATGGTGCAAGCAGATTTTCAATCCGGATGAAAATACGTACTGTAGATAACACTTTAGTACGAATATAATAAAATTAAAACATAAAAAAGCGCACCTAATTTTTAAGTACTTTTTCTAACGATCTCACGTGGGTATAAGACGCTATATAATGTAAAAAAGTACGCAGAATTTGATGGTGCAAGCAGATTTTCAATCCGGATGAAAATACGTACTGTAGATAACACTTTAGTACGAATATAATAAAATTAAAACATAAAAAAGCGCACCTAATTTTTAAGTACTTTTTCTAACGATCTCACGTGGGTATAAGACGCTATATAATGTAAAAAAGTACGCAGAATTTGATGGTGTAAGCAGATTTTCAATCCGGATGAAAATACGTACTGTAGATAACACTTTAGTACGAATATAATAAAATTAAAACATAAAAAAGCGCACCTAATTTTTAAGTACTTTTTCTAACGATCTCACGTGGGTATAAGACGCTATATAATGTAAAAAAGTACGCAGAATTTGATGGTGCAAGCAGATTTTCAATCCGGATGAAAATACGTACTGTAGATAACACTTTAGTACGAATATAATAAAATTAAAACATAAAAAAGCGCACCTAATTTTTAAGTACTTTTTCTAACGATCTCACGTGGGTATAAGACGCTATATAATGTAAAAAAGTACGCAGAATTTGATGGTGCAAGCAGATTTTTAATCCGGATGAAAATACGTACTGTAGATAACACTTTAGTACGAATATAATAAAATTAAAACATAAAAAAGCGCACCTAATTTTTAAGTACTTTTTCTAACGATTTTACGTGGGTATAAGACGCTATATAATGTAAAAAAGTACGCAGAATTTGATGGTGCAAGCAGATTTTCAATCCGGATGAAAATACGTACTGTAGATAACACTTTAGTACGAATATAATAAAATTAAAACATAAAAAAGCGCACCTAATTTTTAAGTACTTTTTCTAACGATCTCACGTGGGTATAAGACGCTATATAATGTAAAAAAGTACGCAGAATTTGATGGTGCAAGCAGATTTTCAATCCGGATGAAAATACGTACTGTAGATAACACTTTAGTACGAATATAATAAAATTAAAACATAAAAAAGCGCACCTAATTTTTAAGTACTTTTTCTAACGATCTCACGTGGGTATAAGACGCTATATAATGTAAAAAAGTACGCAGAATTTGATGGTGCAAGCAGATTTTCAATCCGGATGAAAATACGTACTGTAGATAACACTTTAGTACGAATATAATAAAATTAAAACATAAAAAAGCGCACCTAATTTTTAAGTACTTTTTCTAACGATCTCACGTGGGTATAAGATGTTATATAATGTAAAAAAGTACGCAGAATTTGATGGTGCAAGCAGATTTTCAATCCGGATGAAAATACGTACTGTAGATAACACTTTAGTACGAATATAATAAAATTAAAACATAAAAAAGCGCACCTAATTTTTAAGTACTTTTTCTAACGATCTCACGTGGGTATAAGACGCTATATAATGTAAAAAAGTACGCAGAATTTGATGGTGCAAGCAGATTTTCAATCCGGATGAAAATACGTACTGTAGATAACACTTTAGTACGAATATAATAAAATTAAAACATAAAAAAGCGCACCTAATTTTTAAGTACTTTTTCTAACGATCTCACGTGGGTATAAGACGTTATATAATGTAAAAAAGTACGCAGAATTTGATGGTGCAAGCAGATTTTCAATCCGGATGAAAATACGTACTGTAGATAACACTTTAGTACGAATATAATAAAATTAAAACATAAAAAAGCGCACCTAATTTTTAAGTACTTTTTCTAACGATCTCTCGTGGGTATAAGACGTTATATAATGTAAAAAAGTACGCAGAATTTGATGGTGCAAGCAGATTTTCAATCCGGATGAAAATACGTACTGTAGATAACACTTTAGTACGAATATAATAAAATTAAAACATAAAAAAGCGCACCTAATTTTTAAGTACTTTTTCTAACGATCTCACGTGGGTATAAGACGCTATATAATGTAAAAAAGTACGCAGAATTTGATGGTGCAAGCAGATTTTCAATCCGGATGAAAATACGTACTGTAGATAACACTTTAGTACGAATATAATAAAATTAAAACATAAAAAAGCGCACCTAATTTTTAAGTACTTTTTCTAACGATCTCACGTGGGTATAAGACGCTATATAATGTAAAAAAGTACGCAGAATTTGATGGTGCAAGCAGATTTTCAATCCGGATGAAAATACGTACTGTAGATAACACTTTAGTACGAATATAATAAAATTAAAACATAAAAAAGCGCACCTAATTTTTAAGTACTTTTTCTAACGATCTCACGTGGGTATAAGACGCTATATAATGTAAAAAAGTACGCAGAATTTGATGGTGCAAGCAGATTTTTAATCCGGATGAAAATACGTACTCTAGATAACACTTTAGTACGAATATAATAAAATTAAAACATAAAAAAGCGCACCTAATTTTTAAGTACTTTTTCTAACGATCTCACGTGGGTATAAGACGTTATATAATGTAAAAAAGTACGCAGAATTTGATGGTGCAAGCAGATTTTCAATCCGGATGAAAATACGTACTGTAGATAACACTTTAGTACGAATATAATAAAATTAAAACATAAAAAAGCGCACCTAATTTTTAAGTACTTTTTCTAACGATCTCACGTGGGTATAAGACGCTATATAATGTAAAAAAGTACGCAGAATTTGATGGTGCAAGCAGATTTTCAATCCGGATGAAAATACGTACTGTAGATAACACTTTAGTACGAATATAATAAAATTAAAACATAAAAAAGCGCACCTAATTTTTAAGTACTTTTTCTAACGATCTCACGTGGGTATAAGACGCTATATAATGTAAAAAAGTACGCAGAATTTGATGGTGCAAGCAGATTTTCAATCCGGATGAAAATACGTACTGTAGATAACACTTTAGTACGAATATAATAAAATTAAAACATAAAAAAGCGCACCTAATTTTTAAGTACTTTTTCTAACGATCTCACGTGGGTATAAGACGCTATATAATGTAAAAAAGTACGCAGAATTTGATGGTGCAAGCAGATTTTCAATCCGGATGAAAATACGTACTGTAGATAACACTTTAGTACGAATATAATAAAATTAAAACATAAAAAAGCGCACCTAATTTTTAAGTACTTTTTCTAACGATCTCACGTGGGTATAAGATGTTATATAATGTAAAAAAGTACGCAGAATTTGATGGTGCAAGCAGATTTTCAATCCGGATGAAAATACGTACTGTAGATAACACTTTAGTACGAATATAATAAAATTAAAACATAAAAAAGCGCACCTAATTTTTAAGTACTTTTTCTAACGATCTCACGTGGGTATAAGACGCTATATAATGTAAAAAAGTACGCAGAATTTGATGGTGCAAGCAGATTTTTAATCCGGATGAAAATACGTACTGTAGATAACACTTTAGTACGAATATAATAAAATTAAAACATAAAAAAGCGCACCTAATTTTTAAGTACTTTTTCTAACGATCTCACGTGGGTATAAGACGTTATATAATGTAAAAAAGTAAGCAGAATTTGATGGTGCAAGCAGATTTTCAATCCGGATGAAAATACGTACTGTAGATAACACTTTAGTACGAATATAATAAAATTAAAACATAAAAAAGCGCACCTAATTTTTAAGTACTTTTTCTAACGATCTCACGTGGGTATAAGACGTTATATAATGTAAAAAAGTACGCAGAATTTGATGGTGCAAGCAGATTTTCAATCCGGATGAAAATACGTACTGTAGATAACACTTTAGTACGAATATAATAAAATTAAAACATAAAAAAGCGCACCTAATTTTTAAGTACTTTTTCTAACGATCTCACGTGGGTATAAGACGCTATATAATGTAAAAAAGTACGCAGAATTTGATGGTGCAAGCAGATTTTCAATCCGGATGAAAATACGTACTGTAGATAACACTTTAGTACGAATATAATAAAATTAAAACATAAAAAAGCGCACCTAATTTTTAAGTACTTTTTCTAACGATCTCACGTGGGTATAAGACGTTATATAATGTAAAAAAGTACGCAGAATTTGATGGTGCAAGCAGATTTTCAATCCGGATGAAAATACGTACTGTAGATAACACTTTAGTACGAATATAATAAAATTAAAACATAAAAAAGCGCACCTAATTTTTAAGTACTTTTTCTAACGATCTCACGTGGGTATAAGACGCTATATAATGTAAAAAAGTACGCAGAATTTGATGGTGCAAGCAGATTTTCAATCCGGATGAAAATACGTACTGTAGATAACACTTTAGTACGAATATAATAAAATTAAAACATAAAAAAGCGCACCTAATTTTTAAGTACTTTTTCTAACGATCTCACGTGGGTATAAGATGTTATATAATGTAAAAAAGTACGCAGAATTTGATGGTGCAAGCAGATTTTCAATCCGGATGAAAATACGTACTGTAGATAACACTTTAGTACGAATATAATAAAATTAAAACATAAAAAAGCGCACCTAATTTTTAAGTACTTTTTCTAACGATCTCACGTGGGTATAAGACGCTATATAATGTAAAAAAGTACGCAGAATTTGATGGTGCAAGCAGATTTTCAATCCGGATGAAAATACGTACTGTAGATAACACTTTAGTACGAATATAATAAAATTAAAACATAAAAAAGCGCACCTAATTTTTAAGTACTTTTTCTAACGATCTCACGTGGGTATAAGACGCTATATAATGTAAAAAAGTACGCAGAATTTGATGGTGCAAGCAGATTTTCAATCCGGATGAAAATACGTACTGTAGATAACACTTTAGTACGAATATAATAAAATTAAAACATAAAAAAGCGCACCTAATTTTTAAGTACTTTTTCTAACGATCTCACGTGGGTATAAGACGCTATATAATGTAAAAAAGTACGCAGAATTTGATGGTGCAAGCAGATTTTCAATCCGGATGAAAATACGTACTGTAGATAACACTTTAGTACGAATATAATAAAATTAAAACATAAAAAAGCGCACCTAATTTTTAAGTACTTTTTCTAACGATCTCACGTGGGTATAAGATGTTATATAATGTAAAAAAGTACGCAGAATTTGATGGTGCAAGCAGATTTTCAATCCGGATGAAAATACGTACTGTAGATAACACTTTAGTACGAATATAATAAAATTAAAACATAAAAAAGCGCACCTAATTTTTAAGTACTTCTTCTACCGATCTCACGTGGGTATAAGACGTTATATAATGTAAAAAAGTACGCAGAATTTGATTGTATAAACAGATTTCCAATAATTATTAATAACATGCTGACCAACATTAAAAATTATAAAGGAAGACAAACTCACCCATTTAACAATTTGTTAATACATATTTTAAAGCAGTTGCCATTTAATTTAATGGTTTCATGTTTTAAATTTTTACTAAAATAAAAGGGAACCACACCACGACGAACATTGTAGTCGAATGATTCGTTCTTGTGAACTGTTGGAGACCAAATGAACAAAGATTAAAGTTATTTTGTGTCTCATTAGTATATATCGTATTTTTGTCAGCGAGATATATTTATTAGAGGTCACGACTGAATGTATAATGAATGTTGTATCATATGTTTTTATCACGTTTAGTTGGAATAAGTTTTTATCAAAAAAGTTAAAATAAGACGTCTTTATTTAATAAGCAATTAATTACAAGAACAAATATGGTCATGATTAAACAAATATAGCCGGTAATTAAAATGTATTTAAATTCTTTCTCCAGTAGGGATTATTGTTGATTCCTTAAACTGCAAAAAGATATTTAATATCCATGCAGATACCTACAGCTTTTAGAATTCCTCACCAACAGGTTGTAAGGTTAACTCCTTCACCTAAAAAAAATATATTTAAAACATTTTTTGTTGTAGTCAAGATCCTTCACCTGTACATGAGGAGGGGTTCCAAGAGCGTACAAAACACCTTGGGCAACATCTTCAGCATCCAAAGCTGGTGCATTTTTTAAAACTTCTTGAATCATTTGCATCTCTCCAGCTTCAATTATTTCAGTCTTGACGTACCCAGGACTCAAGCTCTCAAA
The DNA here is from genome assembly GCA_947389935.1 of Agrilus cyanescens. Classification (NCBI taxonomy): domain Eukaryota; kingdom Metazoa; phylum Arthropoda; class Insecta; order Coleoptera; family Buprestidae; genus Agrilus; species Agrilus cyanescens. The sequence continues at coordinate 672,704 of OX376710.1, read as the reverse complement.
ACAATAAAAAACTTTTCCAACTTTCGTCCTTCAGGAAACTATATATATATCTAATCTTACCGTAATTTTGATTTTGAGTTTATCCTGATTGAATTCGTGTCTCAGAGTCTCCGCAAGGGCTGTGACAGCAAATTTACTGGCTGAATAGACATTTGTGTGCGGCAAGGCCTTGTGTCCCGCCACACTGTTGATATGAATGATGTGTCCATTCGTGTCGTTGTCCTTCATGTCTTTTACTGCTTCTCTAGTGGCGAGACACAGACCGAAGACGTTAGTGTCAAAAATGTCTTTCCATTTTTGGGAGTCGTTGTCTGTGAGGGATGTGTTCCTCAAAATTCCTGCGTTGTTTACTAGGATGTGAATTGGGCCCAAGGTGTTTTTGACCCATTCGAATCCTTTGACTATTTCGTTTTCGTCCTTTATGTCCACTTTTACTGCATACAGTTTGCCCTTTGTTCCTTGGAGTTTTTTGGACAGCTCTTCAACCCTTTCTTTTCGGCGAGCAAACCCTGCCACCTGGTGATAATGAAGTGGGGCAATTTGGGGCAGTTTTTAATTTTTTTTTTGGTTTATAGATTTGTACTTACAATTATACCCTGTTGAACTAATTTTTCGGCTATTGCAGCCCCAATTCCGGCACTAGCCCCAGTGACGACAGCTACTTTTCCTACCCATCGTTCCATTGTGATTTTTGATGTAGCCTACGTTCGCATTTATTTATACATTTTTGGGTTATCGCCATTTATTTGCGAATAGTTCTGGTTTATCAACAGTGTTATCTTTGTAAAAACGGGAACACACTTGGCCATAGTCAGTAAAGGTTTTCAGTAGAAAAGAAAAATAATCTAACACCAATTTCCCAATAGCTCCAATCATAACAAAGTACTTAAGTAATAATCTTATCTTTTAAAAAATAATTTTTAAATGATCTAAATCATTCCAGAAAAATTTTAAACGTTCGAGTACATTTTTGAAACCATTCTGGTAAAAAAAATTGGAACACTTTAGATTTTTTAAAAAACTTTGGAAGTCTATAGATTATTCCTGAACTTTGTTGAAGAATTTGAAACATTGTAGGTCATTCTAGAACATTCTAAAACATTCCCTAAACTCCCATAATATCGAGGGGAGACTAAGGGTCACCTATGTATCCTCGAGGTGGCCATGAAGAAAAGTGAGGACAAACAGAGCTTTCTTATAATCTAGAGACATTGTGTAGAATCCTCCTTCACCCTTTAAGCCTGTTTACGTAATATTGTAGCGCCCCTAATTTTTTAACAACTATAAAATAGTTTAATAGGGTGATAAATAATTACACATATTTTTTTTTTGTAAATAGAATTATCTTTATTTAAGTATGCAATAATTATAAACAACAAATTACCACCGTTCCTGAACTGGTGCGATTGTCAGTTCTTGTATCTAAAAAATTAATATTAAGTGAGCAAAAAGGCGTAAGTTGTTACGGTTGAAAAAACTTACTTGTACATGAGGAGGGGTGCCAAGTACGTACAAAACGGCGTTGGCTACATCCTCGGGATTTAAAGGAACCACGTCAACTATAGGCGAGTCTTGGTCAACTGCAAAACCACCCGCTTCAATAAATTCTGTTTTCACGTACCCTGGACTTACACTCTAAAAAGAAATCTTTTTATAAAAATATTAAAAAAAAAATATTTAGTCCTGTACTTACTGTAATTTTGATTTTTAAATTGTTTTGTAAAAATTCGTGTCTCAAAGTTTCACTTAGGGCTGTAACAGCAAATTTGCTGGCAGGGTAAGCATTAATATTGGGGTAGTTTACAGCTTTATGACCAGCAACGCTGTTAATGTGGATGATATGACCGTCGACGTTATTAGCCCTCATATCTCTGACAGCTTCCCTCGTTGCTACACTCAACCCTATTACGTTTGTATCAAACATATCCCTCCATTTTTGAGTGTCACCATCGACCAATGAGGTGTTCCTTGAAACTGCAGCATTGTTTACAAGGATGTGAATTGGTCCTAGATTTTTTTTTACCCAGTTGAACCCTTCGATGACTTCGTTTTCTTTCGATACGTCCACTTTGACTGCGTGAAGTTTCCCCTTTGACCCTTGCAATTTTTTTGATAGGTCGTCGATTCTTTCTTTTCTTCTGGCAAATCCAGCTACCTGATTTTTTTTTTTTTAAATTAAAAAAATATTTCTGGAAGTTTAAAAGCTCAAAAAAAAAACCATTTTAAAAAAAAAAAAATGCACGAACGATTTCAAAATGATGAATCAGACTCTTGAGAATTTAAAGTCCTAAAACTTTAAGTAATTGGTCCATTTTTCGATTTAAAAAAACAGGTAAACGTGATTATATACAGGGCGGCCCAATGTGAGTGGCCCAAATTAGGTGTATATGGAAAACTAATTGTAGAAAAAATTCGAAAAAAATCGTCTAGCACTTGCCACACATGGTCTATAAGTTTTAAAACAGGAATAAAAAGGATCAAGAAATAAAATACTGTAGGTGCCATTTAAAAAAATCAATTTACTCGTGTTTAAAATTTGTAAATTTTGGATTTTTTTTCTGAACGCCCTGTACAAACTATGAAGCTCAGTTTTGGCAGAACGTTAGTCTAAAACCTTTACTACAACCAGTAAAAATTACACTACTCTAAGTGACTTTTTGGGAAAGTTATGATTTTTTATTTTTTTGGTTTGCAGTTGTGATTTATTTCTATAAATTAAATTATCTTAAAAACTGTTTATCCTAGGGGTGCAATTTGGTTATCAAACTGACCTTAAAATTTTACATTTAATTCGAATTCGTCATAAAAAATGTACCTTTATATGTAAAATAACAAAGTTGGTATCGACTTCCGGTATAAACGGAAGTGCTACAAAATTAAAAATATTTTAAAAATATAGGCCATGTGTCGTACTACACGATTTTTTTCAAAATTTTTCTATAATTAGTTTTCCATATACGTCTAATTTAGACCACTCACTTTTAGGTCACCCTGTATAATCGCCATTTGGTAACGTTATTATTTATAGATATAACTTGATTTTGCAAAAAAAAAAAAAAAACACTTGATGTAATTTAAAAACTATGTACAACGATAAATTTTTTTAATAAATAATTTTAGAAAATAAAAATTTAACCGCCAAAACATTTCCAATTCAAAAAAATATATAAATATAAAAAATTTTAAAAAGTTATTCATTTCACGATCAGCTCTTCGATAAAATATTTGGCACCTTATTTTTGTTTTTACTTACAATAAGGCCTTCTTGGACTAATTTTTCGGCTATTGAAGCCCCAATTCCGGAACTAGCCCCAGTCACAATGGCCACTTTACCCACCCAACGTTCCATGATTGTTGATGATTTTTACGATTTAACTAACTGACAACTGACGAGGAGGAAAAAATTAACTACATAACAGTTATAGCTAATTAGTAGATGGAAGGAAGGGGCATTTTAGTCAATATCTGAAGGTCACAAACACTTATAAATAAATAAATAATCTATGAGATAAAATGTATATAAATGTAATAAATAATTATACAATGACTTTGCAGTCTGCTGTTGTGCAATTCTAAAGTTTTGGACGGACGTAAAACTCGGACAAATAATTAACTTGTCCTCAGACTTTTTACAACAATGAAAGGAAATCTCGTAATTTAGTACTGTGGATATTAATTAATTAGTAACATTAAGTGGATCGACCATGGATGTACTTTTTTTTTCAAAATGTATTATTTGCCTGATTTTTATTATATCTTAAAAGGAAAACATTTTAATTGAATTATAATCTCTGCATATAGAGTATGACTCGTTTTTTTTTCTAGATAATAAATTTAGTACTTTTGGATTTTATTTTCGATTACCTAATATTATTTCAATTTTAATTTTTGTCAAATTTTTTTTTAATACCTTTTAAATTTCCACCTTTTATCTTCAAGTGTCATTTATCAACAGCAGCAGGAGTGTTTTCTCTTGCGAATTTATTGTTTAATCTCAATAATCAACCATGATAAATGATATGTTTTTAAAATTAATTACCTACTAAAATGGCCATTAATAAATTTACTTTCAAAACAAATAAGATTTATTATTGCAATATTTTCTTATATGGCCCAAAATATAATTAAAAAATAAAAGGATAAACAAATGGTGTACTATAAAACAAAATACTTACACACCCAATTTTTCGGACGATTAATCCTTCACCAGCAGTACTTTTTACAAGAACTAAGTCAGGTACAGTGTGTTGTGGTATTTATAAGGCTTCTGTGACGCTAAAGGGAAGGGATAGGGTAGTTGGAGGGGTTTCAACGACCCCGCCCCTTTTAAGTTAACAAGAAACTCCTCCAACAACCACTCCACTTTCGCCAATAGAGTTATAGAGAATATAAATAGCAAGTCACAGTTCTGTGTTTCACTCAAAAGATACTCCTGATAAAGGACTAATCGTCCTAAACAATTAATACGTATCTAAAGTGTTTTATTTCATTTTAAATTAATTATTGCACAAAAATGTTTCAATTTTAGGGAGAGAGTGATAAAAAGTTGCTAATAATAATTTTTCTTTTCGTGCAAAAAAAATTATTTTATGTTATGAGATATTTTTTATTTTTTGCCCAATTTGAACCTCATTTAGTTGTTAATTAGGGCAAGGTAAAATGAAGGTCGTACTCCATGACACATATCGTTGAAGTACCTACCTTGTGTGTAGATGAGAGATAGATTGGGAGATTATCAAACCTTTATCACCTAATCCCCCTCCATTTAATGATTTTTTTTTTGTATTTATTTATTACCTTATTTGTCAGCCTTCGAAGTTAGTGAAACCAGAAAATTCGTGAAGGATGAAACGCTGGAAGGGAAAAGTGGCTGTCGTTACTGGGGCTAGTTCTGGAATTGGGGCTGCAATAGCCGAACAACTCGTTAGACAGGGAGTCAAGGTAACACAACATAAGGGTGAGATTTTGGGGAATTTATGGGGCTAATATTTGTTAGTATTTTTCTTTATAAAATATCTATGGATAATGACGTCACATGAATACAGGTAGTTGGATTTGCCAGAAGAAAAGAAAAAGTGGAAAAACTAGCGAAAAAATTGAGGTGTTCCAAGGGAAAGCTTTATGCAGTAAAAGTCGACGTTTCGAATGAAAATGAAGTAGTGGAGGCATTCGAATGGCTGAAAAAGAAACTGGGAGCAGTACACATCCTTGTAAATAATGCAGGATTCGCAAGGATGACTACGTCATTGATCGATGGTGACACGCAGTTGTGGAAGGAACAAATCGACACAAACGTCATAGGGTTGAGTATAGTAACGAGGGAAGCTGTCAGAAATATGAAGGCCAATAAAGTAGACGGTCACATCATCCACATTAACAGTATTGGAGGCCATAAAGTGTCTAACATCCCCGGATTGAACGTCTATGCTGCCACTAAATATGCTGTAACAGCCCTAAGTCAGACTTTGAGACACGAATTTTTACAAGAAAATTTAAAAATCAAAGTTACAGTAAGTTTAAAAAAAAACTTAAAGTTCAAATTCGAATTCAAAAAATTTTTTTTAGAGTATAAGTCCAGGATACGTGAAAACTGAATTTGCGGTAGCTTCAGGTCTTGATATGGGCCCTAACTCGGCTTTTTCGAATTGGCCCTCTTTGAACCCTGACGATGTATCTGGCGCTGTTTTATTTGCCCTCGACACCCCTCCTCACGTACAAGTAAATAAACGAATATTATTTATATCAAATTACGTACTTATATACATAATTATTTTTTTATAATTTTCTAGGTCGAAGAGTTGATAATTACGCCTGTTGGGGGTGACTAACTAACTTCCATTATTATTTACACTAAATTAATATTAAGTACCCCTTTAATGTATTTTTATTTGATTGTATTTATTTGAATATAATCGAATAAAGAGATTTCAAACGTGGAACTTTTTTTTTAAAATTCCCACCGTTCACCGTAAGCCAATCAGGGTCTCAGACTTGATTCGCGAACACGTCACTGACTGGCGGCCAGCGGAGTAGAGATGTTAAAGCGTAATTCCGTAAGGGTAGAAAAGAAACTAATGCACAGAAGGGCGTGAAATAGGTGTAATTTTTAAATATAAATAATTTGACAGGCAAAATTTATTAGATACTTTATAAATCATTATCTTATCAGACATTTTATCATTAAATTAAATAACTACACGTACATAAAGTACCTAATCTACCGGATGTAGTAAAATTAGGACAAATAATTCTCTTTAATAAATTGAAACAGTGGCGTAACAAAAAATCTTAAGTCTTGAACATATATATTTTTAAAAAAATTATTATTTGTCCAAATTAAGCTACATCCGGTTGCATCAAACTTTGAAACACATTTTCATCCCTTTAGGTATCAAATTTTTAGGGGTACTTCCTTGGTGGAGAAGGGGTGCACACACTCTTTTTAATTTTTAATAACTATAAAATAGTTTAATAGGGTGATAAATAATTACACATATTTTTTTTTTGTAAATAGAATTATTTTTATTAAAGTATGCAAAAATTATAAACAACAAATTACCACCGTTCCTGAATAGGTGCGATTGTCAGTTCTTGTATCTAAATAATTAATATTAAGTGAGCAAAAAGGCGTAAGTTGTTACGGTTGAAAAAACTTACTTGTACATGAGGAGGGGTGCCAAGTACGTACAAAACGGCGTTGGCTACATCCTCGGGATTTAAAGGAACCACGTCGACTATGGGCGAGTCTTGGTCAACTGCAAAACCACCCGCTTCAATAAATTCTGTTTTCACGTACCCTGGACTTACACTCTAAAAAAATATAATAATAAAATAAAAATATAAAAAAAAATATTTAGTCCTGTACTTACTGTAATTTTGATTTTTAAATTGTTTTGTAAAAATTCGTGTCTCAAAGTTTCACTTAGGGCTGTAACAGCAAATTTGCTGGCAGGGTAAGCATTAATATTGGGGTAGTTTACAGCTTTATGACCAGCAACGCTGTTAATGTGGATGATATGACCGTCGACGTTATTAGCCCTCATATCTCTGACAGCTTCCCTCGTTGCTACACTCAACCCTATTACGTTTGTATCAAACATATCCCTCCATTTTTGAGTGTCACCATCGACCAATGAGGTGTTCCTTGAAACTGCAGCATTGTTTACAAGGATGTGAATTGGTCCTAGATTTTTTTTTACCCAGTTGAACCCTTCGATGACTTCGTTTTCTTTCGATACGTCCACTTTGACTGCGTGAAGTTTCCCCTTTGACCCTTGCAATTTTTTTGAGAGGTCGTCGATTCTTTCTTTTCTTCTGGCAAATCCAGCTACCTGAATTTTTTTTAAAATAAAAAAAATATTTCTGGAAGTTTAAAAGCTCAAAAAAAACCATTTTTTAAAAAAAAAATGCACGAACGATTTCAAAATGATTGATCAGAGTCTTGAGCATTTAAAGTCCTAAAACTTTAAGTAATTGGTCCATTTTTCGATTTAAAAAACCGGGTAAACGTGATTATATACAGGGTGGCCCATTGTGAGTGGCCCAAATTAGGCGTATATGGAAAAGTAATTGTAGAAAAAAATCGAAAAAAATCGTCTAGCACTTGCCACACATGGTCTATAAGTTTTAAAACAGGAATAAAAAGGGTAAAAAAATAAAATACTGTAGGTGCCATTTAAAAAAAACCAATTTACTCGTGTTTAAAGTTTGTGAACTTCGGATTTTTTTTCTGAACACCCTATACAAACTATAGAGCTCAGTTTTGGTAGAACGTTAGTCCAAAACCTCTACTACAACCAGTAAAAATTACAGTGATCTAAGTGACTTTTTAGGAAAGTTATAATTTTTTATTTTTTTTTTGGGTTGCAGTTGTGATTTATTTCTATAAATTAAATTATCTCAAAAACTGTCCATCCTAGGGGTGCAATTTGGTTATCAAACTGACCTTAAAATTTTACGCTTTATTCGAATTCGTCATAAAAAATGTACCTTTATATGTAAAATAACAAAGTTGGTATCGACTTCCGGTATAACCGGAAGTGCTACACAATTGAAAATATATTAAAAATATAGGCCATGTGTCGTAAGTACTACACGAATTTTTTCAAAATTTTTCTATAATTAGTTTTCCATATACGCCGAATTCGGGCCACTCACATTTGGGCCATCCTGTATAATCGCCATTTGGTAACGTTATTATTTATAGATATGACTTGATTTTGCAAAAAAAAACACTTGATGTAATTTAAAAACTATTTTAAACATAATTTTTTTTAATAAATAATTTTAGAAAATAAAAATTTAACCGCCAAAACTTTTCCAATTCGAAAAAATATATAAATATAAATATTTAAAAAGTTATTCATGTCACGATAAGCTCTTCGATAAAATATTTGGCACCTTATTTTTGTTTTTACTTACAATAAGGCCTTCTTGGACTAATTTTTCGGCTATTGAAGCCCCAATTCCGGAACTAGCCCCAGTTACGATAGCCACTTTACCCACCCAACGTTCCATGATTGTTGATGATTTTTACGATTTAACTAACTGACAACTGACGAGGAGGAAAAAATTAACTACATAACAGTTATAGCTAATTAGTAGATGGAAGGAAGGGGCATTTTAGTCAATATCTGAAGGTCACAAACACTTATAAATAAATAATCTATAAGATGAAATGTATATAAATGTAATAAATAATTATACAATGACTTTGCAGTCTGATGTTGTGCAATTCTGAGATTCCGGACGGACGTAGTAAAACTCGGACAAAACTCGGCTGGGGAAGACAGTGAGTTTAGTATTTTTGAAAGTCATTCAGTAGCAGAATTAAGCACAAAAGATAAATGATGATCGTTTATAACATTATAAAGAATGACTTGCAAATTATTTTGAATCTTGTAAACATTACACAATATTGTTAAAATTTTTAACAAAGATAATATGTAAAAAAGTTGTCATCATTAATTACACAACACATGCACAGTATTTTTATATATTAAATAGATAGAAAAAAATATGAATCATACTCCATGTATTTGCTTTTTCAAATGTATAAGTGTATTTTCAGTTGTTATCAGAATTTATCACTAAATCCCCACCATGTTTGTTTTATTTTCGATTCTATTTAATGCCTCGTTAGCTAGCCTTTAAAGCCAGTGAGATATCAAAACTCGTCGAAGATGGAACGTTGGGTAGGAAAAGTGGCCATTGTGACTGGGGCTAGTGCCGGAATTGGGGCTTCAATAGTCGAAAAACTAGTTCAGAAAGGATTAATTGTAAGTAAAAAAAAAATAATTACAAAACTTATCAAAGGATTTTTCGAAACGGTGTTTTGTTTTCAAAATTGCATTCAATATTTGCACGTACGATGAAATAAAATGCTTATCTATTTATAAATAATCACATTACATCAATTTATGATACAATGTTTTTAAAAACAATTTTCAATACATTTTAAAAAATATACAGGTGGCAGGATTTGCCAGGAGGAAAGAAAAAGTCGAAGAACTCGCGAAAAAATTGAAGGGAGCAAAAGGGAAGCTTCATGCAGTCAAAGTTGATGTATCCAAAGAAAACGAAGTCATCGAAGGATTTAAGTGGGTGAAAACAAATCTAGGGCCTATCCACATCCTTATAAACAATGCAGGATTTGCAAGGATGACCACTACATTGATTGATGGTGAAACCCAGAAGTGGAGGGAAGTATTAGAAACAAACGTATTAGGGTTGAGTATAGCAACGAGGGAAGCTGTCAAAGATATGAGGGCTAATAACGTCGACGGTCATATAATTCACATTAACAGCGTTGTTGGTCATAAAGTGTATAACATCCCTGGAGTGAATATTTATCCTGCCAGCAAATTTGCTGTTACAGCCCTAAGTGAAACTTTGAGGCACGAATTTTTACAAAACAATTTAAAAATAAAAATAACAGTAAGTTTTGTTATCAAAATTCTAAGTTCGATAATATTTCAATAAAAAAAAATATATTTTTTTAGAGTCTAAGTCCAGGAGCCGTCAAGACCGAATTTGTTGAAGCTGCAGGTATTGAATTGGCCTCTAACGCAGCCATAGCGGATATTCCTTTTCTAAATCCTGAAGATATAGCTAATGGCGTCTTATACGTCCTCAGCACCCCTCCTCATGTGCAAGTAAATAAACGAATATTTTTTTATGTTGATACGTATATATATATACCTACATTTTTTTTTTTTAAGATACAAGAGTTGACAATTTCGCCTGTCGGTGAGCCTTTTTAACTACCATAACCATTTATATACCAGAGGAATATTTACCACATAAGTGTATTTTGATTTCATTGTATTTACTAGAATCCTGTATTTGTTATATATAATTTTAATTAAAAAAACGTTAAAACTTTCGAAAAAAAAAAAAATAATAATTCAACATACGTATCTATAACTAATTTTAATAAGGGTTACAAATTACTTCATGTAGAAGTAGTTCATTAAGTAGTAATTTTTTTTAAAAATACTTAAATGGCTTGTGATCCAAAAAATATTTAATATTTTTAAGTACGAAGTTGTAAAAATAATAAAAGGAAATATATTAAATCAAAATTGAATTAGTAGTGTTGTTTTGGTTGAGTTTTACTAACAATTAGAATTAGCACCTGATTAATTTAACATACAGATCCACAAAATTAAACATAGTGAGATAATCAAAATAAACAGTGGGAAGACTTTAATGCAGAATTACGGTTACAAATTTCTGAAATATCATCATGACACAGTAAAAACTAGAATTACATAACACATACTACGTATTGCAGCGAACACGAGCATGCTTGTGTGCGATCGGGTACACCTGCATGTGTTGCAGGGCGGCGGCTCAACTGGCCGCGACCGGTTTTTGGCAGTGTATGCGTGTTTGTGGGCGTGTGTCTCGCACCTGCCTTCCATGAAAGTAATTAAGCGGTTCGCCGAAAATGTAAACAATCTTTCGAATATTTCAGACTTTTTCCCGATTGTTCTATGATGCTATAAAAGTGATAGAGACGTTCATCGAGTTAGTTAGTAATACATTGACCGTGACAGTGGTAAAATCGGTTAAAAAAATCGACAGTGTTAGGAGTGAAAAGACAAATAAATAGAGACGCGCATATAAGTGAGTGTTGTAAATAAATAGTAATATTAATTAATAGTGTTTTTAAGTAGTTATTATTAAATAAGTATATATAAATTGTGTTCCTGTACTTAAGTATTGTAAATAAATATTTAATAAACCCACGAACACTACAGCATACATAACAATTGTTAAATATTTATTTATGAAGGAAAATATGAATTAAGAGGGGAGAGTCTATACATTTTTAGACCCTGTATCTATTTTTTTCAGCAGATTGTCTCTAACACCACATATAAGTACGGTGTATAATAATTATCTCACAATAAATAAATAAATAAGTCACGCGTTGAAGTGGTGTCATAAGTAATTTAGATAGTATTAAATTTTATCACTTTATACGACTTAATAAGTTATTCTTATCTATATATTACTTTGTATGTCAGCCTTTGAAGTCAGTAAGTTAAAAAAAATCGTTAAAGATGGAACGCTGGGTAGGAAAGGTGGCTGTCATTACTGGGGCTAGTTCTGGAATTGGGGCTGCAACAGCCAAAAAACTGGTTCAAGAAGGATTAATTGTGAGTTAAAAACCAATATTGAAACTATTATAAAATAAACGTTTTGTTTTTATTATTTATTTATAAGTATTACCATATTTACCATAATGTCAACTTTTGTACTCCTACAATTCAACGATTTAAGTAATATACAGTTCGATGAGACTGCATATATTGTTTATTTTAGTTGGTAAATCCCCTGTAGATTACAATATATTCGTTTACACGTGTGCGTCTGCGCCAGTGTAGTGCTGAACACGTTGGAGACGTCCGGATACTTCCGCGGTCGTCATCTGACGCTTACTGAAAATTTCATGTCGCGCCTAAAGAAGTTTTCACTTCAAAATAATACAATTGAACAGTTTTAACACATTTTAAAAAAATTACAGGTTGCAGGACTTGCCAGAAGAAAAGAAAGAATCGAGGAACTGGCGAAAAAACTAGAAGGAGCTGCGGGAAAGCTTCATGCAGTCAAAGTAGATCTAACAAAAGAAAATGAAATAATCGAAGGGTTCGATTGGGTGAAGAAGAATCTTGGACCAATTCACATCCTTGTAAACAGTGCAGGAATCATGAGGTTCACTACTAATTTGATTGACGGTGATACTCAAAAGTGGAAAGAAATATTAGATACAAATGTATTGGGATTGAGTATAGCAACGAGGGAAGCTGTCAGAGATATGAGGGCTAACAACGTGGACGGTCATATTATTCATATTAACAGCGTTGGTGGTCATAGGGTATTAAATGTCCCTGGAGTAAATGTTTATGCTGGCAGCAAATTTGCTGTTAGAGCCCTAAGTGAAACTCTGAGACACGAATTTTTGCAAAACAATTTAAAAATCAAAATTACAGTAAGTCTTATGATCAAAATTCTTTTTCTATTTTCATTTCGATAATTTTTTTTAGAACCTAAGTACTTTGCTTGTGAATGATACTGAATTTGCTTCGGCTGCTGGTCTTAAAATTGATGCTAACTCACCCCTAAGTAAAGTCCCGAGTTTGAAGGCTGAAGATGTAGCTAATGCAATTTTTTACGTTCTCGGCACCCCTCCTCATGTACAAGTAAGAAAATTTATAAACAAATAATTTAATTACGTATTATTAATTTTTTTTCTTTAATTTCTAGATCCAGGAGTTAACAGTTACACCTTTTCATTCCCTTTGAGTTCCATTACCATTATAATAAAGGATCATAATATTAAATGCCTCTTTATTGTGGTTATATTTAGTATAATCCTGCACTTATAATCCTTCATGTATGAGAACAAGCCTAAATAAAGTGTTAAACTTCTTTTTATTCTTGGAGAAAACTTAAATTATAATTTATCTTTCGCAGCCTGCTAAAGTGACGTCAATAGATCTGACGTCACTGAACGGCGGCCGTAACTACAGTCGTTATAAATTACACATTTATAAAACATTTCAATTGTATTATTATTGTTGTAATTAGCAACAGATACACATACTTTTTTATCTACGACTAATTAATCCTCCCTTCAGTCCTGACGTTTCACTGACTCATTAACGCCCAACCATTGAAGTAAGAAATTTGAAAATTTGTACAGAGGTTCTTCTTGTGACACAAGGAAGTAAATTTCGAAATTCAACCCCTAAATTGGTGAAATGGAGGTTGAAATTTAGATTGAAAAAATAATGTGTTTTAAATAGACATTTCAACCTTTCTACTCTTGGGACTTGAAATATTGATAGGATTTTAAGATAAGATAAAGTAAAACGAATGTCACTTCCAATAATATTGTTGAAATAATATTTAATTATCAACAAATTTCCACTTAATGATTATCTGATATAAAAATTACAACTACTTAATCAAAATATAGATTTTTTTGAAACTCTATGGGGACATGTACCAAATAATGGCACAAGTGCTTTTGATTTTTACTTTTTTGCTGGGGCAACTGTTATTTATGTAGAAACTGATACAAATCCACACAACTAAGTACCTACATTTCAGTTATGTAGTAACATGAGTGCAAAGGTTTTTTGCTGAATGATTTCTTGAAATTGTGAGTAGTCATCGTTAATTACATAACACATGTACAGTATTTTTATATATATATTAAATCGATAGAATAAGATATGAATCATACTCCATGAATTTGCTTTTTCAAACGTATAAGTGCATTTTCAGATATTATCAGAATTTATCATTAAATCCCCAACCTGTTTGTTTTCTTCGTTTCTATTTAATGCCTCGTTTGATAGCCTTTGAAGTCAGTGAGATATAAAAAATCGTCAAAGATGGAACGTTGGGTTGGAAAAGTGGCCATTGTGACTGGGGCTAGTGCCGGAATTGGGGCTTCAATAGTCGAAAAACTGGTTCAAAAAGGATTAATTGTAAGTAAAAACAAAATAATTACAGAGGATTTTTCGAAACGTGTGGATTTTAGAAGTGTTTTGTTTTCAAAATTGAATTCAATATTTGCACGTACGATGAAATAAAATGGACATATCTACGTATAAATAATCACATGACATCAATTTATGATACAAAGTATTTAAAAACAATTTTTAATACATTTTTAAAAAAATATACAGGTAGCAGGATTTGCCAGGAGGAAAGAAAAAGTCGAAGAACTCGCGAAAAAATTGAAGGGAGCAAAAGGGAAGCTTCATGCAGTCAAAGTTGATGTATCCAAAGAAAACGAAGTCATCGAAGGATTTAAGTGGGTGAAAACAAATCTAGGACCTATCCACATCCTTATAAACAATGCAGGATTTGCAAGGCTGACCACTACATTGATTGATGGTGATACCCAGAAGTGGAGAGAAATATTAGATACAAATGTATTGGGGTTGAGTGTAGCAACGAGGGAAGCTGTCAGAGATATGAGGGCTAATAACGTAGACGGTCATATCATTCACATTAACAGCGTTATTGGTCATAGAGTGTTCAATATCCCTGGATCCAACATGTATCCTGCCAGCAAATTTGCTGTTACAGCCCTAAGTGAAACTTTGAGGCACGAATTTTTACAAAACAATTTAAAAATAAAAATAACAGTAAGTTTTGTTATCAAAATTCCAATTTCGTTGATATTTCAAAAAAAAAAATATTTTTTTAGAGTCTAAGTCCAGGGGCTGTCAAGACCGAATTTGAAGAAGCTGGAGGCCTTGATACGAGCTCTGAACGTTCAATTCCTTATCTAAATTCTGAAGATATAGCTAATGGCGTCTTATACGTTCTCAGCACCCCTCCTCATGTGCAAGTAAGCTGCTGATTAAAATTTAAAAAAAATATGTAAAATCTAATGCTAATTTTTTCCTTTTTTACTTTTTCTAGATCCAAGAGTTGACAATTTCTCCCGTTGGTGAAAATTTTTAACTACCCCACAAATATACCTATTTTAATTTCGTTGTATTTATTTTAAGTCAGCAATCTGCAATCAAATAAAGACATGATAAATATGAACTTCTTTTAATACGCTAAATATAAACTTCAAGACCTCTGCTATACGCCAAAATTTTCCAAAAAATAAAAATGTCACGCATTTTAAAACACGATTGTTTTTACAAATACCCCTCCCCCTTAATATCATCTATGACATACATATCTTTTTTTGCTAGGGTAGAACAGAGTCAAAAAAAATATTCTTTGTATCCTCAGTATTAGAACTAATTGTTTAAAATAACGAAGTTGGCATCAACTTTCGTTACTTATAACCGGAAGTGCTACAAAAAATATTTTAAAAATGTAGGTAACTTCCTGTTCGCCTTCGTATTCTCTTTACTATCGCTCGCCACGTAATCACCGCTACTACTGACCGTCTACGATTTCGCCGGCTGCTTATAAAGGCTGGATAGTCGTTCTGGAAGTTTCGAGAATGTTGTTTCCAGAGCGTTCTACGCTGTTCTCGATTGTTAATGCGTCACTAGACGATCTTCAGTTGTTACATGTATGATGGATTGCCTATATTCTACGCTGCTCTCCGCTTACTCGTGACAATACATATATAATAATATTTTTTTAAACATCACTATTCTACTCAAGCAAAAATTTTGAAAAAAAATATATATACATCATCATATACATCATACTGAAATATAAAAATAATCAATAACTTTTTTCGGTGCATATCTGAAGCTCTCATGTTGAAGTATTTTCACGTGTAAAAAGATAAAACGTCTCAGGGTTGTGAGAACTGAATTTGTTGAAGCTTGTGGTTTTGAACTTGGCCCTAACTCACCCCCTAAATAACATGCCAGCTTTAAACGCTGAAGATGTAGCTAACGGTGTTTTGTACGTCCTTCGCACCCCTCCTCATGTACAAATAAGTATTTAAAATTTGAAAATAAAATTATAATCTGATAAATAATTTTTTTAAATAATTTTTTAGATCCAGGAGCTGACAATTACGCCTGTTGGGGGTGATTCACTACCAGTAGGTTCCATTTATAATAAATCAATATTAATTCGTCATTAATGTTTCATTCGATTCCTCTTTTTCTCCTCTTTCGATCCATTGAGATGTTTCCTATAATTGTATTTGAAAAATTTTGAGTAATTTTAAATTTTTACTTTGAATAATTAGTTTCGGTAATTTTGGTGTTATAAAATTGAGCCACGGACAACTGACAACTGACGCAAAATCAGGCTAAAAAAGTTCTTTAGATTAATTTATTTACAAAAATCACAAAAAATGAAAACTTCAATTTGGTATTCATTACAAATATTTTTCCCGAACATTTTTGTAACATAAATTAAACGAAAAGAAAAAATTTTTTATTGTGATTTTGCTTTGATTGTTTTTAGTTGTCAATTGTCCCAAAAGGGCACATTTTTATTACGTTAAAATTAATGAAATTATCTATTTTAAAAATCCAAAATTGCTCAATTTTTTTTTAAATAAAACGATAGTAACTGAAATAAAAGGGAGAGAGACGCTATTAGCGCCTATACACGTGTAGAATTTATTTGTATATTTTTTGTAGTAACTAACACATGTCGTCTCTAATTGCAACGACAACAACAACGTAGTTGATGATCATAATAATTGTATTATGTAATAATTCCTAAATTAAATTGAAGGTCGTGCTCGATAAAACGTTATTTCGAATTAAACTCATATAGGTTTGGAATGTTGTAGTTCATATGTGACTCAGTCAGCCAATAGGAACAGAAATTTTATCAGCAAATGATAAAATCCCCTACTATTTAGTAATTGCTTGGGTTTGGTAATTATTTTTAACTTCTAAAGTCAGTGAAACAAAAAAATCGTCGAAGATGGAACGGTGGGTCGGAAAAGTTGCTATCGTTACTGGGGCCAGTGCCGGAATTGGGGCTTCCATAGCCGAAAAATTAGTTCAACAGGGTATAATTGTAAGTACAAAAAATAACTATAAAATTGAGATTCTAACTATTTGCTGAAAAAGAGTTTTCATTCTCCTATTTTGTTTGAAACTTGTCACAGTCGGGGTATTTTTTGGCTATAATTTATTAAGACATGTGCAGACATTTGACGATTATTTCCAAGAAGATATTGGGGGTTAAAATTTTTAATTCCTATTATTCCTTTTTTTTTTAAATATTTATAGGTAGCTGGATTTGCCAGAAGAAAAGAAAGAGTTGAAGAACTCGCGAAAAAATTGGAAGGAGCTAAGGGGAAGCTTTATGCAGTTAAAGTCGACGTATCCAAAGAAAACGAAGTCATCGAAGGATTTAACTGGGTGAAAAAAAATCTAGGACCAATTCACATCCTTATAAACAATGCAGGATTTGCAAGGCTGACCACTACATTGATTGATGGTGATACCCAGAAGTGGAGAGAAATATTAGAAACAAACGTATTAGGGTTGAGTATAGCAACGAGGGAAGCTGTCAGAGATATGAGGGCTAATAACGTAGACGGTCATATCATTCACATTAACAGCGTTGGTGGTCATAAAGTGATCAATCTCCCTGGATCCAACATGTATCCTGCCAGCAAATTTGCTGTTACAGCCCTAAGTGAAACTTTGAGACACGAATTTTTACAAAACAATTTAAAAATCAAAATAACAGTAAGTTTTGTTATCAAAATTCCAATTTCGATGATTTCAAAAAACAAAAAAAATACTTTTTTAGAGTCTTAGTCCAGGAGTCGTCAAGACCGAATTTATTGAAGCTTCAGGTTTTGATATGGGCTTTAACGCAGCCATAGCGAACATTCCTCGTCTAAATCCTGAAGATGTAGCTAATGGCGTCTTATACGTCCTCAGCACCCCTCCCCACGTACAAGTAAGCTGCTGATAAAAATTTGAAAAAAAAAAATACAAAATCTAGTGCTAATTTTTTCTTCTTTAAAATTTTCTAGATCCAAGAGTTGACAATTTCTCCCGTTGGTGAAAATTTTTAACTACCCCACAAATATATTTTAATTTCGTTGTATTTATTTTAAGTCAGCAATCTGCAATCAAATAAAGACATGTTAAATATGAACTTGTTTTAATACGTTGGATACGTCCGGATAGATTCGCGGTCGTCCTCTGACGCTTACTGAAAATTTCATGTCGCGCCTAAAGAAGTTTTCACTTCAAAATAATAAAATTGAACAGTTTTAACACATTTTAAAAAAATAACAGGTTGCAGGACTTGCCAGAAGAAAAGAAAGAAGAAGAAGAATCTTGGACCAATTCGCATCCTTTGAAACAGTGCAGGAATCATAAGGTTGGGAATATGATCCAAATAATGCCACAAGTGCTTTTTATTTTTACTTTTTTGCTGGGGTAACTGTTATTTATGAAGAAACTGATACAAATCCATACAACTAAGTACCTACAGTTCAGTTATGTAGTCACATGAGTGCAAAGGTTTTTTGCTGAATCATTTCTTGAAATTGTGAGTTGTCATCGATAATTACATAACACATGTACAGTATTTTTTATATATTAAATTGATAGAATAAGATATGAATCATACTCCATGAATTTGCTTTTTCAAACGTATAAGTGCATTTTCAGATATTATCAGAATTTATCACTAAATCCCCACCCTGTTTGTTTTATTTTCGATTCTATTTAATGCCTCGTTTGTTAGCCTTTAAAGCCAGTGACATATCAAAAATCGTCAAAGATGGAACGTTGGGTAGGAAAAGTGGCCATTGTGACTGGGGCTAGTGCCGGAATTGGGGCTTCAATAGTCGAAAAACTAGTTCAGGAAGGATTAATTGTAAGTAAAAAAAATAATTACAAAATTCATCAAATGATTTTTCGAAACGTGTATGGTTTTCTAAATAATTTTTTAAAAAATATACTCTCCTTTCTTTTTGTATATTAGAAGCGTTTTTTTTTTCAAAATACAAAGTTTTTAAAAAACAATTTTTAATGCATTTTACAAAAATATGCAGGTAGCAGGATTTGCCAGGAGGAAAGAAAGAGTCGAAGAACTCGCGAAAAAATTGAAGGGAGCAAAAGGGAAGCTTCATGCAGTCAAAGTTGATGTATCCAAAGAAAACGAAGTCATCGAAGGATTTAAGTGGGTGAAAACAAATCTAGGACCTATCCACATCCTTATAAACAATGCAGGATTTGCAAGGCTGACCACTACATTGGTTGATGGTGATGCCCAGAAGTGGAGAGAAATATTAGATACAAATGTATTGGGGTTGAGTGTAGCAACGAGGGAAGCTGTCAGAGATATGAGGGCTAATAACGTAGACGGTCATATCATTCACATTAACAGCGTTCTTGGTCATAGAGTGTTCAATATCCCTGGATCCAACATGTATCCTGCCAGCAAATTTGCTGTTACAGCCCTAAGTGAAACTTTGAGACACGAATTTTTACAAAACAATTTAAAAATCAAAATAACAGTAAGTTTTGTTATAAAAATTTCAATTTCGATAATATTTCAATAAAAAAAAAATATTTTTTTAGAGTCTAAGTCCAGGAGCCGTCAAAACCGAATTTGATGAAGCGGGAGGTCTTGATACGAGCTTTGAACGTTCAATTCCTTATCTAAATTCTGAAGATATAGCTAATGGCGTCTTATACGTCCTCAGCACCCCTCCCCACGTACAAGTAAGCTGCTGATTAAAATTTAAAAAAAATATGTAAAATCTAATGATAATCTTTTCTTTTTTAACTTTTTCTAGATCCAAGAGTTGACAATTTCTCCCGTTGGTGAAAACTTTTGACTACCCCACAAATATATTTTAATTTCGTTGTATTTATTTTAAGTCAGCAATCTGCAATCAAATAAAGACATGTTAAATATGAACTTCTTTTAATACGCTAAATAAAAACTTTAAGACCTCTGCTATACGCCAAAATTTTCAATTTGGGTATTCATTACAAATATTTTTCTCGAACACTTTTGTAACATAAATTAATCGAAAAGAAAAAAATTTTTATTGTGATTTTGCTTTGATTGTTTTTAGTTGTCAATTGTCTCAAAAGGGCACATTTTTATTATGTCAAAATTAATGAAATTATCTATTTTAAAAACCCAAAATTGCTCAATTTTTTTGAAATAAAACGATAGTAACTGAAATAAAAGGGAGAGAGACGCTATTAGCGCCTATACACGTGTAGAATTTATTTGTATATTTTTTGTAGTAACTAACACATGTCGTCTCTAATTGCAACGACAACAACAGCGTAGTAGATGATCATAATAATTGTATTATGTAATAATTCCTAAATTAAATTGAAGGTCGTGCTCGATAAAACGTTATTTGGATTGTTGTAGTTCATATGTGAGTGAGTCAGCCAATAGGAACAGAAATTTTATCAGCAAATGATCAAATTCGCCACTATAAAGTAATTGTTTGACTTTGGTATTTATTTTTAACTTCTAAAGTTAGTGAAATAAAAAAATTCGTTAGAGATGGAACGGTGGGTCGGAAAAGTTGCTATCGTTACTGGGGCCAGTGCCGGAATTGGGGCTTCCATAGCCGAAAAATTAGTTCAACAGGGTATAATTGTAAGTACAAAAAATAACTATAAAATTGAGATTCTAACTATTCGCTGAAAAAGAGTTTTCATTCTCCTATTTTGTTTGAAACTTGTCACAATCGGGGTATTTTTTGGCTATAATTTATTAAGACATGTGCAGACATTTGACGATTATTTCCAAGAAGTTATTGGGGGTTAAAATTTTTAATTCCTATTATTCCTTTTTTTTTTAATATTTATAGGTAGCTGGATTTGCCAGAAGAAAAGAAAGAGTTGAAGAACTCGCGAAAAAATTGGAAGGAGCTGAGGGGAAGCTTTATGCAGTTAAAGTTGACGTATCCAAAGAAAACGAAGTCATCGAAGGATTTAACTGGGTGAAAACAAATCTAGGACCTATCCACATCCTTATAAACAATGCAGGATTTGCAAGGATGACCACTACATTGATTGATGGTGATACCCAGAAGTGGAGAGAAATATTAGATACAAATGTATTGGGGTTGAGTGTAGCAACGAGGGAAGCTGTCAGAGATATGAGGGCTAATAACGTAGACGGTCATATCATTCACATTAACAGCGTTGTTGGTCATAAAGTGTTTAACATCCCTGGAGTGAATATTTATCCTGCCAGCAAATTTGCTGTTACAGCCCTAAGTGAAACTTTGAGACACGAATTTTTACAAAACAATTTAAAAATAAAAATAACAGTAAGTTTTGTTATCAACATTCTAAGTTCGATAATATTTCAATAAAAAAAAATATATTTTTTTAGAGTCTAAGTCCAGGAGCCGTCAAGACCGAATTTATTGAAGCTGCAGGTATTGATTTGGCCTCTAACGCAGCCATAGCGAATATTCCTTTTCTAAATCCTGAAGATGTTGCTAATGGCGTCTTATACGTCCTCAGCACCCCTCCTCATGTGCAAGTAAATAAACGAATATTTTTTTATGTTGATACGTATATATATATACCTACATTTTTTTTTTTTTTAAGATACAAGAGTTGACAATTGCGCCTGTCGGTGAGCCTTTTTAACTACCATAACCATTTATATACCAGAGGAATATTTACCACATAAGTGTATTTTGATTTCATTGTATTTACTAGAATCCTGTAGTTGTTATATATAATTTTAATTAAAAAAACGTTAAAACTTTCGAAAAAAAAAAAATAATAATTCAACATACGAATCTATAATCAATTTTAATAAGAGTTACAAATTACTTCATGAAGAAGTAGTTAATTAAATAGTAATATTTTTTTTTAAATATTTAAATGACTTGTGATCCAAAAAATATTTAATATTTTTAAGTACGAAGTTGTAAAAATAATAAAAGGAAATATATTAAATCAAAATTGAATTAGTAGTGTTGATTTCGTTGAATCACGTTTACAAACTTCTGAATTATCATCATGACACAGTAAAAACTAGAATTACATAACACATACTACGTATTGCAGCGAACACGAGCATGCTTGTGTGCGATCGGGTACACCTGCATGTGTTGCAGGGTGGCGGCTCAGCTAGAAGCGGCCAGTTTTCGGCAGTGTATGCGTGTTTGTGGGCGTGTGTCTCGCACCTGCCTTCCATGAAAGTAATTAAGCGGTTCGCCGAAAATGTAAACAATCTTTCGAATATTCCAGACCTTTTCCCGACTGTTCTATGATGCTATGAAAGTGATAGAGACGTTCATCGAGTTAGTTAGTAATACATTGACCGTTACAGGGGTAAAATCGGAAATAAATCGACAATGCTAAAAGTGAAAAGACAAATAAATGGAGACGCGCATATAAGTGAGTGTTGTAAATAAATAGTAATATTAATTAATAGTGTTTTTAAGTGGTTATTATTAAATAAGTATATATAAATTGTGTTCCTGTACTTAAGTAATGTGAATAAATATTTAATAAACCCACGAACACTACAGCATACATAACAATTGTTAAATATTTATTTATGAAGGAAAATATGAATTAAGAGGGGAGAGTCTATACATTTTTAGACCCTGTATCTATTTTTTTCGACAGATTGTCTCTAACACCACATATAAGTATAGTGTATAAAAATTATATCATAATAAATAAATAAAAGTCACGCGTTGAAGTGGAGTTATAAGTAATTTAGATAGTATTAAATTTTATCACTTTATACGACTTAATAAGTTATTCTTATCTATATATTACTTTGTATGTCAGCCTTTGAAGTCAGTAAATTGAAAAAAATCGTTAAAGATGGAACGCTGGGTAGGAAAGGTGGCTGTCATTACTGGGGCTAGTTCTGGAATTGGGGCTGCAACAGCCAAAAAACTGGTTCAAGAAGGATTAATTGTGAGTTAAAAACCAATATTGAAACTATTATAAAATAAACGTTTTGTTTTTATTATTTATTTATAAGTATTACCATATTTACCATAATGTCAACTTTTGTACTGCTACAATTCAACGATTTAAGTAATATACAGTTCGATGAGACTGCATATTGTTTATTTTAGTTGGTAAATCCCCTGTAGATTACAATATATTCGTTCACACGTGTGCGCCTGCGCTAGTGGAGTGCTGAATACGTTGGAGACGTCCGGATACTTTCGTGGTCGTCATCCGACGCTTACTGAAAATTTCATGTGGCGCCTAAAGAAGTTTTCACTTCAAAATAATAAAATTGAAAAATTTTAACACATTTTATAAAAATTACAGGTTGCAGGACTTGCCAGAAGAAAAGAAAGAATCGAGGAACTGGCGAAAAAACTAGAAGCAGCTAAGGGAAAGCTTCATGCAGTCAAAGTAGATCTAACAAAAGAAAATGAAAACTAAGTACCTACAGTTCAGTTATGTAGTCACATGAGTGCAAAGGTTTTTTGCTGAATTAATTTTTGAAATTGTGAGTCGTCATCGTTAATTATATATATAACACATGTACAGTATTTTATATATATTGAATTGATAGAATAAGATATGAATCATACTCCATGAATTTGCTTTTTCAAACGTATGTGCATTTTCAGATATTATCAGAATTTATCACTAAATCCCCACCCTGTTTTTTTTTTTTCGGTTCTATTTAATGCCTCGTTTGCTAGCCTTTAAAGCCAGTGAGATATCAAAACTCGTCGAAGATGGAACGTTGGGTAGGAAAAGTGGCCATTGTGACTGGGGCTAGTGCCGGAATTGGGGCTTCAATAGTCGAAAAACTGGTTCAGAAGGGATTAATTGTAAGAAAAAAAAAATTATTACAAAATTCATCAAAGGATTTTTCGAAACGTGTCTGGTTTTCTAAATAAATTTTTAAAAAATGTACTGTACTTTCTTTTTGGATTTTAGAAGTGTTTTGTTTTTAAAATTGAATTCAGTATTTGAAATAGAATGGACATATCTATGTATAAATAATCACATTACATAAATTTATGATACAAAGTTTTTAAAAACAATTTTTAATACATTTAAAAAACATAAACAGGTAGCAGGATTTGCCAGGAGGAAAGAAAGAGTCGAAGAACTCGCGAAAAAATTGAAGGGAGCAAAAGGGAAGCTTCATGCAGTCAAAGTTGATGTATCAAACGAAAATGAGGTCATCGAAGGATTTAACTGGGTGAAAAATAATCTAGGACCAATTCACATCCTTATAAACAATGCAGGATTTGCAAGGATGACCACTACATTGATTGATGGTGATACCCAGAAGTGGAGAGAAATATTAGAAACAAACGTATTAGGATTGAGTATAGCAACGAGGGAAGCTGTCAAAAATATGAGGGCTAATAACGTAGACGGTCATATCATTCACATTAACAGCGTTGGTGGTCATAAAGTGTTCAATATCCCTGGATCCAACATGTATCCTGCCAGCAAATTTGCTGTTACAGCCCTAAGTGAAACTTTGAGACACGAATTTTTACAAAACAATTTAAAAATAAAAATAACAGTAAGTTTTGTTATGAAAATTCCAGTTTCGATTTCAAAAAAAAATAAATATTTTTTTAGAGTCTAAGTCCAGGAGCCGTCAAGACCGAATTTATTGAAGCTGCAGGTATTGATTTGGCCTCTAACGCAGCCTTAGCGAACATTCCTTTTCTAAATCCTGAAGATATAGCTAATGGCGTCTTGTACGTCCTCAGCACCCCTCCTCATGTGCAAGTAAATAAACGAATATTTTTTTATGTTGATACGTATATATATATACCAACAATTTTTTTTTTAAGATACAAGAGTTGACAATTTCGCCTGTCGGTGAGCCTTTTTAACTACCATAACCATTTATATACCAGAGGAATATTTACCACATAAATGTATTTTGATTGTATAGTTGTATTTACTTTAAGTCAGCAATTTGCAATCAGATAAATACATGTGAAAAATGAACTTATTTTAATTCGCTAAATATAAACTTTAAGACCTCTGCTATACACCAAAATTTTCCAAAAATAAAAATGTCACGCATTTTAAAACACGATTGTTTTTGCAAATACCCCTCCCCCTTACTATCATCTTTGACATATATTTTTTCAAAATTTTTCCTTAGGTAGAAAAGTGTTAATACTATTAATTATCACCACTGCCACTATCATTTACACTAAATTAAAATTAAGTACCCCACCAATCCACCACTGGCGGCCATCCAACGTCTATCAGACGTTTCGTCATGTGGTAATTCCAAAATTGATTAATATTTTCTTTTTTAATAAAATTAGTTTTGTTTGGGTCATTAGTTGAGGTGAGTTATTTATTAAAACAAAAATCTTCAGTCATTTTACTAGACACAAATTTTTGCACTTGAGTGCAATTATTGATTAAGTTAATAAAAAAGTTTATAAGCGAAAACATGTTTTGTAAAATATGTTTTTGTTTTTTTATGTCGGTTATTTATAGACAAGATTAATTTAAGTCAATAATAATAATTTGCCAATCGTATCGTCGATTATGTAGCGATACTTCAAACTTTTAATAGAAATAATATTAACGTTTGCTTAAAAAAAAACTTTAGTTGCTACAATAGATCGTATAATAAAAAATAAAAAAATACGAAAAACAACAATTTTATCATCCCTCAAAGTTGTCACTCCTTAGGAATATCTTCATCCCTTACATCAAAGGGAGCAATGGTCAACTGCTGTATCTAAAATTAACATACAACAATAAATATTTGTTTTTATGTCACTGGAGTCATTGAAATACTTACTTGTACATGAGGAGGGGTACTAAGGATATACGAAACGCCGTTGGCTACATCTTTGGGGCTCAACATAGGTATATAATCAGGAAATCCTTCAGCTTCGACAGTTTCAGTTTTTACAATACCTGGACTTACGGTCTATTAAATATTTTTCATTAAACAATTAGAGAATTATATCAGAAATTCTATTATTTTCCGTTAAAAAAATAATTCAGAAAGGACCAGAAGTCAAAAGGAGGTGAAACAGTTTATTTTATCTACGACGAACTGGTCTATTGTAGCGAACACGAACATGCTTGTGCCAGATCGGGTACACCTGCATGTGTTGCAGGGCGGCGGCTCAGCTAGCCGCGGCGGGTTTTCGGCAGTGTATGCGTGTGTTTGTTGCAGGCGTGTGTCTCGCACCTGCCTTCCAAGTAAGTATTTAAGCGGTTCGCCGAAAATGTAAACAATCTTTCGAATATTTCAAGACTTTTTCCCGACTGTTCTATGATGCTATAAAAGTGATAGAGACGTTCATCGAGTTAGTTAGTAATACATTGACCGTTACAGGGGTAAAATCGGAAATAAATCGACAATGTTAGAAGTGAAAAGACAAATAAATAGAGACGACGCGCATATAGTGAGTGTTGTAAATAAATAGTAATATTAATTAATAATGTTTTAAGTACTTAGTTATTATTAAATAAGTATATTTAAATTATGTTCCTGTACTTTAGTATTGTGAATAAATATTTATTAAACCCACAAACACTACACTACATTTGATGAAGATGTCTGCCCATCAACGTTACCTACGTCTTAAGGGTTGATATAATTGTTTTACTCCCCCCTTTTTGAATTCTAATTCTGTTTAAATTGAATTTCTTTTGAGTTTCACAATTTTTAATTAGAAAAAGATTTCTTTCTTACTGTTATTTTAATTTTTAAATTGTTTTGAAGAAACTCGTGCCTAAGGGTTTCGCTGAGGGCTCCCACAGCAGCTTTAGTGGCGGGATAGACATTTATTTTAGGCATGCTGATAACCCAATGATCAATGATGCTGCTTATATGTATGATATGACCATCTACATTATTAGCCCTCATGTCTTTGACAGCTTCCCTCGTTGCTATACTCAAAGCTATAACGTTTATTTCGAAGACTTGCTTCCACCTCTGGGCATCCCCTTCAATCAATCTATCATTCGTTATATCTCCTGCGTTGTTTACAAGGATATGTATTGGTCCTAGGGTCTTTTTTACCCACTCGAACCCGTCGATAATTTCCTTTTCGTTTGCTAAATCCACTTTTACCCCATAAAGACTTCCCTTGGCTTCTTTCAATTTATTTGCGAGTTCATCAACTTTTTCTTTTCTTCTGGCAAATCCTGCCACCTGTCGATTTTTGTATGTAAAAAAAATACTAAAAGTTTCTATTTATGGTACGTCTCTACAACTGCAGTAAATCATACACAGGCCAAACACGTAGGTCATTCCGCGATAGGATTAAATAACATCAAAGAAATTTTGAAGACTCGACATTATTTTTGAATTTAAAAATTAATATACGTATATATTTTGAAATGAGATTAACTAATTAATGTTTTTGAGTTGTGCTTACAATTATCCCCTGACGAACCAACGTTTCGGCTATTGCAGCCCCAATCCCGGCACTAGCCCCTGTAACTACAGCTACTTTTCCTATCCAGCGATCCATTTTAGTAGCACTTAAGTATTTTTCTTTTTGACTGATTGTAGAGACATATTTACACAATATAATACATATTTTTTTAATAATAAGATAATGAACAAGGACACTGATAATGTTTTTGCTGAATCACACATCACGCTGTTAAAATCTGAGTTTTGATGAACAAAAAAAATATCACACAATTGATACAGGTACAGTGGGGGGGTCACAAAAGTCAAAATATTTATTTTTCATCCCCTTGGGTTTTAAATTTCAATCAAAATATGTGAATTCGTTCATTTTGACACCAAAATTTTTAAGACGTTTTTGGGAACAACTGTACGTACTTGAGGAGGGGTTGGCAAGACGCACAAAACGCTAATTATAAGTAAAAAAAAAATAAACAAAAAAATTTAACCAGCAAAAAAATTTATTGCAGCGCTCTCTAACGAGCTAACGCCATAACGTGTCGAGGAACTGCATCTACAATTGTACCATCAGATAAATGTTTCTCCTATGGGTTTAATTGTTAATTCCTTAACCTGGAATATTAAAGAAATATATTTCGTTTCGTGAAATATTAAAAAAATAATTTCCACCCTTAACAAAATACGTGGACTCACTTGTACATGAGGTGGAGTTCCAACGGCATAAACAACCCCATTTGCAATATCTTCAGGATTTAGTGTGGGGGCAATTTTTAAATTGGCTGGCAATTCGAAGGTTGCAGTTTTAAAAAGTTCTGTTGCCACCAAACCTGGACTTACACTCTACAAAAAGTGACCCTTTGAAATTAAAATATTTCGAAAACATTTTCGGGTCCAAAGACTTTTTTTTTGAGTTTTCAACTAACCGAAACTTTGATATTCAATTTGTTTTCGATTAATTCGTATCGTAGACTGTCAGTGAGGGCAGTTACAGCATGTTTAGTGGCTGGGTAGAGATTCATGTTTTTCCATATAGGTACACCATGACCCACAACGCTGTTTATATGTACAATATGACCATCGACCTTGTTACTTATCATATTTTTGACGGCTTCCCTTGTGGCTATGCACAAACCTAAAATGTTTATGTTTAACACCAACCTCCACTTCTCAGTTTCACCGTCAATCAAAGAAGTGTACGGTAGGACCCCAGCGTTGTTAACCAGGATATGGATAGGACCCAGTTTTTTTGAAATCTCCTTGAACCCGTTTATTACATCGTTTTCTTTAGTTACGTCCATTTTAAAACCGTGCAATTTGCCCTTAGCTTGTAGCTTTTTTGCATTTTCTTGGATTCTTTCGTAATCGGGGGCGACTCCAGCTACCTGAACATGTTTATATGGGTCAAACGAGGAGTTCAGTTAAAGACAGTTTTATGCAACACGAAATACAAAAAATTATATCGACAAAAATTTGAAATATTTGGGCGCAATTCCAAATAGAGATCATCCCCAATTCGGGGGGTAACTCGTGACACTGTCAGTCGAGGGAAGTTAGAAAAGTGACGTTGATAATGACATTAATAAATTAAGTTCCAAAAGATTGTTTTACGCACAACTATTCCTTGTTCTGCCAATTTTTGGGCAATGGAAGCCCCAATTCCAGCACTAGCCCCCGTCACAATGGCCAATTTTCCAACCCAGCGCTGCATTTTGGTACCAATTCAATTTTTAAATTTATTTGTTTAATCACTTCATATTACAATGACATTTTTAAAATAGAACGGTGTCCATGGAGAAAAAAGTTTTTTTTTTTTTTTAATAACATGCTATAAAAATATCAATTATTTATTATTAAAGTTCAAGATTCACAAATTAAATCAATTTGTCTTAAAATCGTTCATTAACATGCTTTATGGTGAACTTTCGTACCTAAAATAAGATATTGGTGGTCAATTATTCCGTTTTGATACCAAGAATCCTGACCATTCGGTGACATTTTGGTCCACTCTCAAAAAAACGTAGAACATTTTAGATCCTTCTGCAGCCTAAAGATCACTCTAGAAAATTCTACAACAATATTAATCCTTGGTAAAACATTCTGGATCATCCTCAAACTCTCCAAATTATTCTAGAACATTTAAAATCATTCTGGAAAAATCTAGAACATTCCTGAACATTCTCTGACATTTCAGATCATTCTCAAAAAAATTCAAAACATTTTACATCATCCTGCAGCCCTATAGATCACTCTAGGGAAGTCTACAACATTATAAATCCTTGGTAAAACATTCTGGATCATCCTCAAACTCTCCAAATTATTCTAGAACATTTAAAATCATTCTGGAAAAATCTAGAACATTCCTGAACATTCTCTGACATTTCAGATCATTCTCAAAAAAATTCAAAACATTTTACATCATCCTGCAGCCCTATAGATCACTCTAGGGAAGTCTACAACATTATAAATCCTTTGTAAAACATTCTGGATCATCCTCAAACTCTCCAAATTATTCTAGAACATTTAAAATCATTCTGGAAAAATCTAGAACATTCCTGAACATTCTCTGACATTTTAGATCATTCTCAAAAAAATTCAAAACATTTTACATCATCCTGCAGCCCTATAGATCACTCTAGGGAAGTCTACAACATTATAAATCCTTGGTAAAACATTCTGGATGATCCTCAAACTCTCCAAATTATTCTGGAACATTTAAAATCATTCTGGAAAAATCTGGAACATTCCTGAACTTTCTCTGACATTTCAGATCATTCTCAAAAAAATTCAAAACATTTTACATCATCCTGCAGCTCTATAGATCACTCTAGGGAAGTCTACAACATTATAAATCCTTGGTAAAACATTCTGGATCATCCTCAAACTCTCCAAATTATTCTAGAACATTTAAAATCATTCTGGAAAAATCTAGAACATTCCTGAACATTCTCTGACATTTTAGATCATTCTCAAAAAAATTCAAAACATTTTACATCATCCTGCAGCCCTATAGATCACTCTAGGGAAGTCTACAACATTATAAATCCTTGGTAAAACATTCTGGATTATCCTCAAACTCTCCAAATTATTCTGGAACATTTAAAATCATTCTGGAAAAATCTGGAACATTCCTGAACATTCTCTGACATTTCAGATCATTCTCAAAAAAATTCAAAACATTTTACATCATCCTGCAGCTCTATAGATCACTCTAGGGAAGTCTACAACATTATAAATCCTTGGTAAAACATTCTGGATCATCCTCAAACTCTCCAAATTATTCTAGAACATTTAAAATCATTCTGGAAAAATCTAGAACATTCCTGAACATTCTCTGACATTTTAGATCATTCTCAAAAAAATTCAAAATATTTTACATCATCCTGCAGCCCTATAGATCACTCTAGGAAAGTCTACAACATTATAAATCCTTGGTAAAACATTCTGGATCATCCTCAAACTCTCCAAATTATTCTAGAACATTTAAAATCATTCTGGAAAAATCTGGAACATTCCTGAACATTCTCTGACATTTCAGATCATTCTCAAAAAAATTCAAAACATTTTACATCATCCTGGAGCCCTATAGATCACTCTAAAAAAGTCTACAACATTATAAATCCTTGGTAAGACATTATGGATAATCCTCAAACTCTCCAAATTATTCTAGAACATTTAAAATCATTCTGGAAAAATCTAGAACATTCCTGAACATTCTCTGACATTTCAGATCATTCTCAAAAAAATTCAAAACATTTTACATCATCCTGCAGCCCTATAGATCACTCTAGGGAAGTCTACAACATTATAAATCCTTGGTAAAACATTCTGGATCATCCTCAAACTCTCCAAATTATTCTAGAACATTTAAAATCATTCTGGAAAAATCTGGAACATTCCTGAACACTATCTAACAAGCCATGGCCAACCAATCATAAGGTGACTTAGCTCGGTCGCTATATTATCCGAACTGCCTATAGCACTCTGATGAGAACTATTAAGCACGTCTGGTATTTACCCTGGTTTACCTCATGTCATCTGGTTTTTTATTTTTATATTACTGTTGCTGTCATAATGTTAATTGGCAGCGTTGTTAATTTAAATAATAATTAATTAATTATGTTAGGTAACTTTTGGTACCAGATATATAATTAATTAAATGTAAATGAAGATTTTAAAAAAAATCGTATTATGAAAATAAAATGTACCTAACTACGCAAATCATTAAAATGTATCGATTGATTAATTGTACTTTTATGACGTGCGCCCTTGAAGGGTAATTGTTGTTTCATAATGTGTAAGTGACAGAAAATAGTTCTTCAAATTACTTGAGGAAGAAAAAATGTCAATATATCATTGTTATTATTTAAAAAAATAATTAATCAACATGGAAGTGCAAAATATTTTTTTTTTAAACAAACAAACATCTTTGGCATGTCTAGGACATTATACTTGTTAAAAATTTGAGGTCAACGATAAAACAATAAAAAACAAAAAAAATAAAAATAATTATCTAAGTGCAATAATTACGTACTAATAAATAAAATAATCATTAATCAATTGTGGAGGAGGTACCATTTATTTCCTATATTATTATGTGCTTTCCAAACAATAATAAACAAACTAAAAAATATGTCATTTAATTAGTGTAATTGTAATAGTTAAACAATTTTGCCCCCCTTCTTTTTCTTCTTTCTTCGGCTGGAAAAGAAAGGTGGGCTGCACCTTTGAAGTTGTAGAAGTTGAAGTGTTAAAAGATACTTTCGTACCACTACTTTGCTGTATTGCGCCCGAGTTTTGTGTCCGAACTGGTTGGGGGGTAAGTTATAAAATTTTTATTTATTTATCTACTAAGTTTTTGTAAATTTATTGGTAGGTGAATTAAGATTTAGGGGTATTTTTATTTCTAAAAAAAAATGTGTATTTATTTTGATAATTTTTTTTAAGTATTTAATTTTGAAATTGTTTTCAAAAATAAATTAATTGATAAATAACAAAATAACAATTGATAATTTTTTAACGGTTTAGGAAATTTTAGAAATTCAAAAAAAATTTCGTAAAATTTTAGTGTTTTTAAAATTTAATTTGATTTTGTTTTGAGTGAAAAACTACTCAAAAAAGTATATTGAAATTAATGATATTAGCAAATTTATAATCACAAAAATTGATAAATATGCTACAGGACGTAAATAAAAATTTTTATTAAAAATAAAATACAAAAAAAAGCTCGTGAAATTTTATGCTTATGAGAATTCAGTTTGAATTATTTTTAAGGTTAAAACTACTCAAAAAAACTATTCAAAATTGAAGAGTGTAAGCAGATTTAGTAATCAGGATGAGGATTAATATGCAATAGGACTTAAATTAAAATTTTGAGTAAAAATAAAATTCAAAAAAAATTATTTTCAGTGATAAACTACTCAAAAAAGTATGTAGAAATTAATGGAATTAAGATATTTATAACGGCTTAAATAAAATCTTCAGTTAAATCAAATTCAAATATTTTAGCAATTTATTCTTTTCATAAAAGTACATAGAATCTGACTAATAATAAATACGTTTTAAAAACTGAAATACCAATTATTTTTTCTTTATGATTTATTATGGTCACAATTCTATTAAAATTCCAGTTAAACTTTTCTCTTAATTTTACGACAAACAAACAATTTCTTCTGCAGCAATTGTAGTAGCAGTTGTGCAAAGATTACTTAAAAGGTTGCGTAAATTCGAAAAAAAGAAACAAGAAATTTACTTCCATTAGTAAAGTAAAAGACAGGTGTGGACGTGTGGTGAAGGTTTCACTTTAAACATTTTAGTTAGTAATCATTAATTAACTAATAAATTCAATCTAACACTTTACACACTTAATTAGGCACCTATCCAAATTAATTTTTTTTTCTGTGGTTCCCTTAATTATTTAAAAATCTAAAAGTAATTTATAGAATATGTTAACTCCCTCACAAATCCATTTGTGTTAATAAATGGTGTGAATTATTGCTTAAGAACCAACCAAGTAAAAGTCTATTACATAATTTTCTACAGTTATATATAATAAAAAAAATACGACAATATTTGAACTAGAACGTAAATTGTACAATTTACTTAAATACAAATTAAATGTATTGGGTACAAATTGCTGTATAATAACTGAATTCTAATAAGACATATACAGGGTGGCCCAATAAGAATAACTGTCTTCCAGCTGTAACACGTTTTTGTTAACTATTTTAAAAATTATTTTTTGCTCTACATTAAAAAAAGTAACAATTTCGTTTGTCGCAATCTATAAACAAAGCTACAATTTATTCTCTTCATAAACAGCACTTAGGTACACCATGTCATGTATTTTCCTCAAGTTGCATAACATTCCCAAGACTGTGCATGTTTACCAACGACTGTATTATGAAACAATTCGTTTCCGTATACTGCCAGACTTGGCGAATACGTCCGTCTGTCTGTCTGTATATTATATTATATTATATCACGTATGTACTTGTGTTCCTGTTATTATAATGGTGAGAAGCATGAAGAAGACATTCTTCTTTTTCTTCGTCTCATTCTTATTCTGTAGTATCATGTAGGTGCAACTTCGTACTTTATTTTGCAATTCTATATTACATAAACAAATAAATGTCAGACAGATAGACCGGCGGCAAAGTAGCGTGATTTCTGATGTAAAAAATAAAGATTAAACGCTTTATTGACAGCCGAATGATTCACTGTTTCAATCTGTGCTTCCGCATTCGTTATTCAACTTTTGAAACTGTTTCGAAATGTTGGCTACAGCTTTTTTTATTCATTTTTAATGAGGAATTTTTATTAAAATTACAAACAGAATTGAGAAACCACCTATAATTTTAGGAATAAATATGTCAGATAATTGAATTAAAATATAACACACAAAAAAGCGCTCCTAAAATATAAGTATTTTTAAAATTTATTTTAAGACGTTCTTTATGTTTGAGATACTCAAAAAAGTACGTAGAATTTCATGGTACAAACAGATTTACAATCCAATTAAGAATAAAAAAGTTCTGTGGAGTTTAAAATAGATATTCAATTGAAATAAAACACAAAAAAGCGCTCCTAAAATTTAAGTATTTTTAAAATTTATTTTGAGACGTTTTCTATGTTTGAGATACTCAAAAAAGTACGTAGAATTTCATGGTACAAACAGATTTACAATCCAATTAAGAATAAAAAAGTTCTGTGGAGTTTAAAATAGATATTCAATTGAAATAAAACACAAAAAAGCGCTCCTAAAATTTAAGTATTTTTAAAATTTATTTTAAGACGTTCTTTATGTTTGAGATACTCAAAAAAGTACGTAGAATTTCATGGTACAAACAGATTTACAATCCAATTAAGAATAAAAAAGTTCTGTGGAGTTTAAATTAGTTAGTGAATTAAAATAAAACACAAAAAAGCGCTCCTAAAATTTAAGTATTTTTAAAATTTACTTTGAGACGTTCTTTATGTTTGAGATACTCAAAAAAGTACGTAGAATTTCATGGTACAAACAGATTTACAATACAATTAAGAATAAAAAAGTTCTGTGGAGTTTAAATTAGTTAGTGAATTAAAATAAAACACAAAAAAGCGCTCCTAAAATTTAAGTATTTTTAAAATTTATTTTGAGACGTTTTTTATGTTTGAGATACTCAAAACAGTACGTAGAATTTCATGGTACAAACAGATTTACAATCCAATTAAGAATAAAAAAGTTCTGTGGAGTTTAAAATAGATATTCAATTGAAATAAAACACAAAAAAGCGCTCCTAAAATTTAAGTATTTTTAAAATTTATTTTAAGACGTTCTTTATGTTTGAGATACTCAAAAAAGTACGTAGAATTTCATGGTACAAACAGATTTACAATCCAATTAAGAATAAGAAAGTTCTGTGGAGTTTAAATTAGTTAGTGAATTAAAATAAAACACAAAAAAGCGCTCCTAAAATTTAAGTATTTTTAAAATTTATTTTGAGACGTTTTTTATGTTTGAGATACTCAAAAAAGTACGTAGAATTTCATGGTACAAACAGATTTACAATCCAATTAAGAATAAAAAAGTTTTGTGGAGTTTAAAATAGATATTCAATTGAAATAAAACACAAAAAAGCGCTCCTAAAATTTAAGTATTTTTAAAATTTATTTTGAGACGTTTTCTATGTTTGAGATACTCAAAAAAGTACGTAGAATTTCATGGTACAAACAGATTTACAATCGAATTAAGAATAAAAAAGTTCTGTGGAGTTTAAAATAGATATTCAATTGAAATAAAACACAAAAAAGCGCTCCTAAAATTTAAGTATTTTTAAAATTTATTTTAAGACGTTCTTTATGTTTGAGATACTCAAAAAAGTACGTAGAATTTCATGGTACAAACAGATTTACAATCCAATTAAGAATAAGAAAGTTCTGTGGAGTTTAAATTAGTTAGTGAATTAAAATAAAACACAAAAAAGCGCTCCTAAAATTTAAGTATTTTTAAAATTTAGTTTGAGACGTTCTTTATGTTTGAGATACTCAAAAAAGTACGTAGAATTTCATGGTACAAACAGATTTACAATACAATTAAGAATAAAAAAGTTCTGTGGAGTTTAAATTAGTTAGTGAATTAAAATAAAACACAAAAAAGCGCTCCTAAAATTTAAGTATTTTTAAAATTTATTTTGAGACGTTTTTTATGTTTGAGATACTCAAAAAAGTACGTAGAATTTCATGGTACAAACAGATTTACAATCCAATTAAGAATAAAAAAGTTCTGTGGAGTTTAAAATAGATATTCAATTGAAATAAAACACAAAAAAGCGCTCCTAAAATTTAAGTATTTTTAAAATTTATTTTAAGACGTTCTTTATGTTTGAGATACTCAAAAAAGTACGTAGAATTTCATGGTACAAACAGATTTACAATCCAATTAAGAATAAAAAAGTTCTGTGGAGTTTAAATTAGTTAGTGAATTAAAATAAAACACAAAAAAGCGCTCCTAAAATTTAAGTATTTTTAAAATTTATTTTGAGACGTTTTTTATGTTTGAGATACTCAAAAAAGTACGTAGAATTTCATGGTACAAACAGGTTTACAATCCAATTAAGAATAAAAAAGTTTTGTGGAGTTTAAAATAGATATTCAATTGAAATAAAACACAAAAAAGCGCTCCTAAAATTTAAGTATTTTTAAAATTTATTTTGAGACGTTTTCTATGTTTGAGATACTCAAAAAAGTACGTAGAATTTCATGGTACAAACAGATTTACAATCCAATTAAGAATAAAAAAGTTCTGTGGAGTTTAAAATAGATATTCAATTGAAATAAAACACAAAAAAGCGCTCCTAAAATTTAAGTATTTTTAAAATTTATTTTAAGACGTTTTCTATGTTTGAGATACTCAAAAAAGTACGTAGAATTTCATGGTACAAACAGATTTACAATCCAATTAAGAATAAAAAAGTTTTGTGGAGTTTAAAATAGATATTCAATTGAAATAAAACACAAAAAAGCGCTCCTAAAATTTAAGTATTTTTAAAATTTATTTTGAGACGTTTTCTATGTTTGAGATACTCAAAAAAGTACGTAGAATTTCATGGTACAAACAGATTTACAATCCAATTAAGAATAAAAAAGTTCTGTGGAGTTTAAAATAGATATTCAATTGAAATAAAACACAAAAAAGCGCTCCTAAAATTTAAGTATTTTTAAAATTTATTTTAAGACGTTTTCTATGTTTGAGATACTCAAAAAAGTACGTAGAATTTCATGGTACAAACAGATTTACAATACAATTAAGAATAAAAAAGTTCTGTGGAGTTTAAATTAGTTAGTGAATTAAAATAAAACACAAAAAAGCGCTCCTAAAATTTAAGTATTTTTAAAATTTATTTTGAGACGTTTTTTATGTTTGAGATACTCAAAACAGTACGTAGAATTTCATGGTACAAACAGATTTACAATCCAATTAAGAATAAAAAAGTTCTGTGGAGTTTAAAATAGATATTCAATTGAAATAAAACACAAAAAAGCGCTCCTAAAATTTAAGTATTTTTAAAATTTATTTTAAGACGTTCTTTATGTTTGAGATACTCAAAAAAGTACGTAGAATTTCATGGTACAAGCAGATTTACAATCCAATTAAGAATAAAAAAGTTCTGTGGAGTTTAAATTAGTTAGTGAATTAAAATAAAACACAAAAAAGCGCTCCTAAAATTTAAGTATTTTTAAAATTTACTTTGAGACGTTCTTTATGTTTGAGATACTCAAAAAAGTACGTAGAATTTCATGGTACAAACAGATTTACAATACAATTAAGAATAAAAAAGTTCTGTGGAGTTTAAATTAGTTAGTGAATTAAAATAAAACACAAAAAAGCGCTCCTAAAATTTAAGTATTTTTAAAATTTATTTTGAGACGTTTTTTATGTTTGAGATACTCAAAACAGTACGTAGAATTTCATGGTACAAACAGATTTACAATCCAATTAAGAATAAAAAAGTTCTGTGGAGTTTAAAATAGATATTCAATTGAAATAAAACACAAAAAAGCGCTCCTAAAATTTAAGTATTTTTAAAATTTATTTTAAGACGTTCTTTATGTTTGAGATACTCAAAAAAGTACGTAGAATTTCATGGTACAAACAGATTTACAATCCAATTAAGAATAAGAAAGTTCTGTGGAGTTTAAATTAGTTAGTGAATTAAAATAAAACACAAAAAAGCGCTCCTAAAATTTAAGTATTTTTAAAATTTATTTTGAGACGTTTTTTATGTTTGAGATACTCAAAAAAGTACGTAGAATTTCATGGTACAAACAGATTTACAATCCAATTAAGAATAAAAAAGTTTTGTGGAGTTTAAAATAGATATTCAATTGAAATAAAACACAAAAAAGCGCTCCTAAAATTTAAGTATTTTTAAAATTTATTTTGAGACGTTTTCTATGTTTGAGATACTCAAAAAAGTACGTAGAATTTCATGGTACAAACAGATTTACAATCCAATTAAGAATAAAAAAGTTCTGTGGAGTTTAAAATAGATATTCAATTGAAATAAAACACAAAAAAGCGCTCCTAAAATTTAAGTATTTTTAAAATTTATTTTAAGACGTTCTTTATGTTTGAGATACTCAAAAAAGTACGTAGAATTTCATGGTACAAACAGATTTACAATCCAATTAAGAATAAGAAAGTTCTGTGGAGTTTAAATTAGTTAGTGAATTAAAATAAAACACAAAAAAGCGCTCCTAAAATTTAAGTATTTTTAAAATTTAGTTTGAGACGTTCTTTATGTTTGAGATACTCAAAAAAGTACGTAGAATTTCATGGTACAAACAGATTTACAATACAATTAAGAATAAAAAAGTTCTGTGGAGTTTAAATTAGTTAGTGAATTAAAATAAAACACAAAAAAGCGCTCCTAAAATTTAAGTATTTTTAAAATTTATTTTGAGACGTTTTTTATGTTTGAGATACTCAAAAAAGTACGTAGAATTTCATGGTACAAACAGATTTACAATCGAATTAAGAATAAAAAAGTTCTGTGGAGTTTAAAATAGATATTCAATTGAAATAAAACACAAAAAAGCGCTCCTAAAATTTAAGTATTTTTAAAATTTATTTTAAGACGTTCTTTATGTTTGAGATACTCAAAAAAGTACGTAGAATTTCATGGTACAAACAGATTTACAATCCAATTAAGAATAAGAAAGTTCTGTGGAGTTTAAATTAGTTAGTGAATTAAAATAAAACACAAAAAAGCGCTCCTAAAATTTAAGTATTTTTAAAATTTATTTTGAGACGTTTTTTATGTTTGAGATACTCAAAAAAGTACGTAGAATTTCATGGTACAAACAGATTTACAATCCAATTAAGAATAAAAAAGTTTTGTGGAGTTTAAAATAGATATTCAATTGAAATAAAACACAAAAAAGCGCTCCTAAAATTTAAGTATTTTTAAAATTTATTTTGAGACGTTTTCTATGTTTGAGATACTCAAAAAAGTACGTAGAATTTCATGGTACAAACAGATTTACAATCCAATTAAGAATAAAAAAGTTCTGTGGAGTTTAAAATAGATATTCAATTGAAATAAAACACAAAAAAGCGCTCCTAAAATTTAAGTATTTTTAAAATTTATTTTGAGACGTTTTCTATGTTTGAGATACTCAAAAAAGTACGTAGAATTTCATGGTACAAACAGATTTACAATCCAATTAAGAATAAAAAAGTTCTGTGGAGTTTAAAATAGATATTCAATTGAAATAAAACACAAAAAAGCGCTCCTAAAATTTAAGTATTTTTAAAATTTATTTTAAGACGTTCTTTATGTTTGAGATACTCAAAAAAGTACGTAGAATTTCATGGTACAAACAGATTTACAATCCAATTAAGAATAAGAAAGTTCTGTGGAGTTTAAATTAGTTAGTGAATTAAAATAAAACACAAAAAAGCGCTCCTAAAATTTAAGTATTTTTAAAATTTAGTTTGAGACGTTCTTTATGTTTGAGATACTCAAAAAAGTACGTAGAATTTCATGGTACAAACAGATTTACAATACAATTAAGAATAAAAAAGTTCTGTGGAGTTTAAATTAGTTAGTGAATTAAAATAAAACACAAAAAAGCGCTCCTAAAATTTAAGTATTTTTAAAATTTATTTTGAGACGTTTTTTATGTTTGAGATACTCAAAAAAGTACGTAGAATTTCATGGTACAAACAGATTTACAAACCAATAAAGAATAAAATAGTTTTGTGGAGTTTAAATTAACTATTGAATTGCAATAAAACACAAAAAAGCGCTCCTAAAATTTAAGTATTTTTAAAAATTAGTTTGATACGTTCTTTATGTTTGAGATACTCAAAAAAGTACGTAGAATTTCATGGTACAAACAGATTTACAATCCAATTAAGAATAAAAAAGTTCTGTGGAGTTTAAAATAGATATTCAATTGAAATAAAACACAAAAAAGCGCTCCTAAAATATAAGTATTTTTAAAATTTATTTTAAGACGTTCTTTATGTTTGAGATACTCAAAAAAGTACGTAGAATTTCATGGTACAAACAGATTTACAATCCAATTAAGAATAAAAAAGTTCTGTGGAGTTTAAAATAGATATTCAATTGAAATAAAACACAAAAAAGCGCTCCTAAAATTTAAGTATTTTTAAAATTTATTTTGAGACGTTTTCTATGTTTGAGATACTCAAAAAAGTACGTAGAATTTCATGGTACAAACAGATTTACAATCCAATTAAGAATAAAAAAGTTTTGTGGAGTTTAAATTAACTATTGAATTGCAATAAAACACAAAAAAGCGCTCCTAAAATTTAAGTATTTTTAAAATTTATTTTGAGACGTTTTCTATGTTTGAGATACTCAAAAAAGTACGTAGAATTTCATGGTACAAACAGATTTACAAACCAATAAAGAATAAAAAAGTTTTGTGGAGTTTAAAATAGATATTCAATTGAAATAAAACACAAAAAAGCGCTCCTAAAATTTAAGTATTTTTAAAATTTATTTTGAGACGTTTTCTATGTTTGAGATACTCAAAAAAGTACGTAGAATTTCGTGGTACAAACAGATTTACAATCCAATTAAGAATAAAAAAGTTCTGTGGAGTTTAAAATAGATATTCAATTGAAATAAAACACAAAAAAGCGCTCCTAAAATTTAAGTATTTTTAAAATTTATTTTAAGACGTTCTTTATGTTTGAGATACTCAAAAAAGTACGTAGAATTTCATGGTACAAACAGATTTACAATACAATTAAGAATAAAAAAGTTCTGTGGAGTTTAAATTAGTTAGTGAATTAAAATAAAACACAAAAAAGCGCTCCTAAAATTTAAGTATTTTTAAAATTTATTTTGAGACGTTTTTTATGTTTGAGATACTCAAAAAAGTACGTAGAATTTCATGGTACAAACAGATTTACAAACCAATAAAGAATAAAATAGTTTTGTGGAGTTTAAATTAACTATTGAATTGCAATAAAACACAAAAAAGCGCTCCTAAAATTTAAGTATTTTTAAAAATTAGTTTGAGACGTTCTTTATGTTTGAGATACTCAAAAAAGTACGTAGAATTTCATGGTACAAACAGATTTACAATCCAATTAAGAATAAAAAAGTTCTGTGGAGTTTAAATTAGTTAGTGAATTAAAATAAAACACAAAAAAGCGCTCCTAAAATTTAAGTATTTTTAAAATTTAGTTTGAGACGTTCTTTATGTTTGAGATACTCAAAAAAGTACGTAGAATTTCGTGGTATAAACAGATTTACAATCCAATAAAGAATAAACAAGTTTTGTGGAGTTGAATATTTCAGTTAATGTAAAACAGAAAAAGCTCGTAAACTTAAATTGTTTTAGAAATGTATTTTAAATTACTTTTAGAAAACGCATTTTTCTGAAATGTGGAAACGTAGAATTTAATAAGAAATAATTGGATTTTTAATTAGAAATAAATTACGTGGTACGTACACATCAAAATAACTCAAGTGTGTAAAATAATATGACATTTTATTTTATGTAACGTATTTGTTGACCATGAAATTAATTAATAAAAACGAATATTTTTTAAAATGAATAATATAATTATTTCTAATTGTAGAAATATGACGACCACCAGCCTTATTATTTCCTCTTTTCCATGGAAATCTGCTTTGAATAAGGATAAAAAAGAAAAGGATGAGGACTACTCAGACCTAAGAAGCAATGTAGAAAAGATTGCAAAAAAAGATCTTAGAGAGACTAAATCTATTAAAGAACAATCACTTGTACAGTTAAAAGAATGGATTAAAAAGAATAAAAATATCGAAAATTGTTTAATGGGTTTGTAAATTATAAAATTTTGATGAAAATAAGACAACGTTTCGACCGACAATTTCGGTCATCATTAAATTTAATTAATATAATTTTTTCTGCAGATGATGCTTTTTTACTGAGATTTCTAAGAGTAAAAAAATACAGCATACCAATGGCTCAACAGGTTTTACTAAAATACCTAAACCTGCGTAAACGATACAAACACATTTTTTACGAACTGGACCATTTGGACCCAGCCATCCGCGAAATCATTAACAGCGGGTACAATATTTAATTATTATTTTTATTGTTTTAATTTTTAATAATTAATAACGTTAAACTACCCCCAAAACATTCCAGATACATCCTCCCCAGTCCTTTCCGGGACTCCAACGGACGCAGGGTAATAATATACGCCATTCGTAAGTCAAAATAAATACATAATAAGAAAAATACACATATTTATTTGATCATTGTGTCATAGGTCACTTCGATTCGCACAAATTTAACAGTAGAGACATGGCGAAGGTCCACGCAATCACGTACGAAACGTTGCTGGACGAAGAAGAGAATCAAATTTTGGGTTTCACCCATGTAGGTGATGGTAATGGGGTGAATGCGTCCCATATTACCATGTGGTCCATTACAGAATTTGCAACCCTTCTCAAGTGGGGAGAGGTAAACTTACCAATATATATATAATAATAATAGAAGTAAGTAAGGGTGGTCTGTATGTGTGCTGGTATGATAACAACCCTTTCGAGCTGTAGGGGTTAGTTATTAGTATATGGGTGTACAAAGAGGGTGTAACATTAAAACATTTTACACTAAAAACTTCAAAAGGATTCGAGAGTGATTCTGGAATGTTCCAGAAGATTCTAGAATGTTCCAGAATTTTATGCAATCTTCGAGAATCTTTTAGAAAGTTTTTGAGATTTCGAAAAAAGTTTCAAGAAATTACAGAAACCACCAGAAGGTTCGAGACGTTTCTAGAATGATCCAGGATGAATTAGAATCTTTCAGAA
This sequence comes from Agrilus cyanescens, assembly GCA_947389935.1. Lineage (NCBI taxonomy): Eukaryota > Metazoa > Arthropoda > Insecta > Coleoptera > Buprestidae > Agrilus > Agrilus cyanescens. Next base: position 629,574 of record OX376710.1, on the reverse strand, counting down.
GTTTCCAGAATGCTGAAGTGTATTATGGAATGTTTCTAAAGATTCAATAATGTTCTGGAACGTTCCTGGATATTGAAAAATATATTATAGAATGTTTCTAAATGATCTACAACTTCTGAAAATGTCTCAGGATGTCCCACAATGTTATTGAGTCTTCCAGAAGTTTTCAAAAAGTTCTAATATGTTGCTGAATGTTTCTAGATGTTCAGTAATGTTCTACAACGTTCCTGGAACGTTATACAATCATTTATGATGTTCGAAAATTTTTTGATGATGTTCTAGAATGTTACTAAAGTTTCCAAAAGGCTTCAGAAACCTATAAAAATCCTCGAAAAAGTTCTGGAATGATCCGGAAAGTTATAGAATCTTCCAGAAGTTTCCAGAATGCTCAAGTGTGTTATGGAATGTTTCTAAAGATTCAATAATGTTCTGGAACGTTCCTGGATATTGAAAAATATATTATAGAATGTTTCTAAATGATCTACAACTTCTGAAAATGTCTAAGGATGTCCCACAATGTTATTGAGTCTTCCAGAAGTTTTCAAAAAGTTCTAATATGTTGCTGAATGTTTCTAGATGTTCAGTAATGTTCTACAACGTTCCTGGAACGTTATACAATCATTTATGATGTTCGAAAATTTTTTGATGATGTTCTAGAATGTTACTAAAGTTTCCAAAAGGCTTCAGAAACCTATAAAAATCCTCGAAAAAGTTCTGGAATGATCCGGAAAGTTATAGAATCTTCCAGAAGTTTCCAGAATGCTCAAGTGTGTTATGGAATGTTTCTAAAGATTCAATAATGTTCTGGAACGTTCCTGGATATTGAAAAATATATTATAGAATGTTTCTAAATGATCTACAACTTCTGAAAATGTCTAAGGATGTCCCACAATGTTATTGAGTCTTCCAGAAGTTTTCAAAAAGTTCTAATATGTTGCTGAATGTTTCTAGATGTTCAGTAATGTTCTACAACGTTCCTGGAACGTTATACAATCATTTATGATGTTCGAAAATTTTTTGATGATGTTCTAGAATGTTACTAAAGTTTCCAAAAGGCTTCAGAAACCTATAAAAATCCTCGAAAAAGTTCTGGAATGATCCGGAAAGTTATAGAATCTTCCAGAAGTTTCTAGAATGCTCAAGTGTGTTATGGAATTTTTCTAAAGATTTAATAATGTTTTGGAACGTTCGTGGATATTGAAAAATATATTCTAGAATGTTTCAAAATGATCTATCACGTTCAAGAATGTTACAGAACCTTCCAGAAATTTCGAGAACATTATTGAATGTTTCTAAAGATTCAAGTACATTCCACAATGTTCCAGAATGATTGAGAATGTTCGAAAATGTTCCAGAATATTCTATAAGCGAGGGAGAATCTGCTAGTTGAGACTTATTGTACTATTGGGTCTTTAATATTAGTTTTTGTAACATTTTTTTGCAATTTTCAGCAATCGTACCCAATGAGGCACAAAGAAATTCACATTATAAACATGCCAACGACAGTAAAGTATGTTTACGACTTCGCAATGACCCGCATAAGCCCTAAAGTTCAACAGCGACTAAAAGTAAGCCCATTTTACATCAAATTACATACAACAAATTATCAATAATAACAATAAATTACTTAATAGATTCACAGTAACTTAGAAGAATTACACAAAAATGTCGACAGACGTGTGTTACCCAAAGAATATGGCGGTGTCATGCCAATGGCTGACATGATCGACCTTTGGAAAAAAGAATTAGCCCAAAAAAGGGACAGACTGTTGTCCCTTGACACCATGAACCTGTTAAGCGACGAAGACATCATAAGGAGCAGGAATAAACAGGACGATTCCGAAATTACTAAGATGCAAGGGAGTTTTAGGAAATTAGATATTGATTAGAACTGTTTTGAAAATTATCTTGCCCTTAAAAAAAATTCCAAAGAACAGAATGATGACATTAAATAGATTAGATGACGTGCAAACAGGTACAAAAAGGATTAAAAAATAGAAATAGGAAGATAAGTAGGGTAAAGTAGGGTAATTAATTGGAAACTACTACAGAAAAAAATTTACCCCAAACCCTTTGGCTGTTTATATATTTTTTGAAATATTTTGTTTTTTATAATTACGTTGGTTTTGACCACATACGTATGTACCACTACACCACAACACATTAATAGTTAATTAGAAATAAATACATTTTTTGTAAATTTCTGTTAAGTACACGGTGTATGAAATAAATTATTTAAAATGTTTATAATTTTTAAAAAAAAAAAAATAATAATTAAACACACAGGGAAAAAATAAAATATAGTAAAGTAAATAATAATTTTTTATTTATTTACATTAGAGATTCTCTTATCAATATTATATATTATATACAAGATTTCAAAAATAGCACTATGTATATTAATTATTTGAAAAAAATTATCAGCACCCATATTTTTTGGTAACTTCTTGAACTTGTGCAGCTACTTGGAGAAGGCACAATTTTGTACTTTGATTATCAATTACATCTACAGTTGTCCTAAAGCATTTATTTATTTTTGAGTTTGTTTGAGACGATTTTATAAAATTTATCACAGATCGTATGGTACCTTTTTTGGGACAGTTATCAACCAACTCACCTAAACATAAAACCTTACTTTACTCAACCTAACCTAACCTAACCTAACCCAACTGAACTCACCCATAAACGCAACGCTAATAGATGAGTCATCGCAATAAGCAGACTGTCGGCAAGGGTGGTGCCACCCCAGCCCTTCGAAAATCACACCATCCCTGTCTACTAAAAAGTTAAATATTTCCTCTTGACCTTTGGTAACATTTTGAGCACAATTGTCGAGTATAAAGCATTTATTTGTGTTTGTGTTTGTGATAAAAATTTTTGTTGCTGGTAATTTTAAATATGGTGGCGATTGTTTGAGGTTCCATTTAATGTTTGGTACCATCGAGAACACATGGTCATTTGGAAACACATCTGAAATATTAAATTAAAAAAAAAAATGGTACTTACCAATAAAAAATTATTAAATTAATAAATTTAAATTTTAGTATCTGTTACATACGTACCCTCTGTCATTACTAAATATAATCCAACAGAAGTTCCTAAAACACCACATATTCCTAAAAGACAAATAGTTATGAGTCCAAAACAACCACAATCATCATCAGTTTCTTCACTGCTGTCGTCTAAACCTAAAATTTTTAAAAATAATTATTTGTTAATTTAAAAAATCCTTTTTCAAAAAATTTTTGTTACGCCACTGGAGTTTCTATATTGAGAGTAAGGTCAGCAATTGACACAAGCAGAAAGAAAGAGACAAAAACAATTTGTTATTTTTAACAAACAAAAAGTTTAGTGTTAATTATTTTTGCAAACTTTTTTATAGTGCAAAAAAATTATTAGATAACATTTAAAAATAAAAAAAAATAAACTTACCCCTATGAACTGCATTACTCATTGCGTCAACTACTGATATAAATAAATATATCTACACAACATATTTGTCGAAAAAAAAATAAAATTACCCACAATCACGGAAAACTTCGTCTTATCATATCACAAAGATAACGAACGTATTAACAAGCTAACGAACTATTAATTAATGTGCAATGACAACTAACAAAAATAATTAAAACACGCATTTGTACTCAATTCTTTCAGCGCAATCGCAAAAAAAAAACCGAGCTATTAATAATTCATTTTTATTTTCGCGCCACTTTTTCATTTTTTTAATTTTCGCTTTTAAATCTTCATAAAATGCAGTCAGTTTCTGGCTTGAAAACGTACTCACTTCATTGTTATTTTATTCTTTGTTCAGCGTGTGTACGTATACGTATGTATTTTGCTATATACTTTCCTATATACTAACTAAATTAATATACAGTTTAAATGGCATGTACTGGATCAAGGTACAATGAGAGAAAGAGAAACCCTATAAAAAAAGATAGAGATACATGGCTTTGCTCGGAATTTATCGTGTTACCTTTGGATTAACTCGGATTTAGGCTTAGCACTGCCATGGGCGGCTCGTTTAGGCGGTAGTTTAAGGATTACAAATATATATTAAAAAAATAGATAGCAGATAACAGAAGTTAATCTTCTGAAGAAGAAGTCGATATTAGTCTCGAAACGTTAAAGTGTATATATATATAAACAAAGGATAAATTGAGTATACCACAGGGAGAATTGATTTTTGTGTTTGATATTAATTTTAAATCTCTGGTTTAAGAGGGTGTATCTTTGGCCACTTAGAAGTGTCATTTCTTTATATGTAGAACCTTGAGATGGTATACCTTAGTCCTTGGTATAAAATTAAACTCTCTGGTTTAAGGGAGATTATAGTTATGGGGGTAAAAAGAAATGCTGGAAATATTTCTCTGGTTTACGAGAGAAAATAGTTATGGGAGTTGAAAGAAATACTTGAAATATTTCGCTTAATATCGATGGTACTTTTTTAAGGGCCCTTAATTTTTAACGAGTTCAATTAGAAGGCTCATTTCTTTAGAGAACCTTGAGGTATTATACCTTAACCTCTGGTATAAATTTCAACTCTCTGGCTTAAGAGGGTTAAAAGTCATGAAGGTAGAAATAACAAATGGCAGTTTTTAGAGGCGCTTATTTTTTTATGGCGTACAAGTAGAAGTCCCAACTTTTTACAAAACCTTGAGGACCTGTGTCTTGGTCTTTGGCATTAATTTCAACCCTCTGGTTTAAGAGAGGAAATAGTTATGGGAGTTAAAAGAAATACTTGAAATATTTCGCTTAATATCGATGGTACTCTTTGAAGGGCCCTTAATTTTTAACGCGTTCAATTAGAAGGCTTATTTCTTTAAAAAACCTTGAGGTATTATACCTTAACCTCTGGTATAAATTTCAACTCTCTGGCTTAAGAGGTTTAAAAGTCATAAAGGTAGAAACAACAAGTGGCAGTTTTTAGAGGCGCTTATTTTTTTATGGCGTACAAGTAGAAGTCCCAACTTTTTACAGAACCTTGAGGACCTGTATCTTAGTCTTTGGCATTAATTTCAACCCTCTGGTTTACGAGAGGAAATAGTTATGGGAGTTTAAAGAAATACTTGAAATATTTCGCTTAATATCGATGGTACTTTTTGAAGGGCCTTCAATTTTTAACGCGTTCAGTTAGAAGGCTCATTTCTTTAAGAAACCTTGAGGTATTATACCTTAACCTCTGGTATAAATTTCAACTCTCTGGCATAAGAGGCTTAAAAGTCATAAAGGTAGAAACAACAAGTGGCAGTTTTTAGAGGCGCTTATTTTTTTATGGCGTACAAGTAGAAGTCCCAACTTTTTACAGAACCTTGAGGACCTGTATCTTAGTCTTTGGCATTAATTTCAACCCTCTGGTTTACGAGAGGAAATAGTTATGGGAGTTTAAAGAAATACTTGAAATATTTCGCTTAATATCGATGGTACTTTTTGAAGGGCCTTCAATTTTTAACGCGTTCAGTTAGAAGGCTCATTTCTTTAAGAAACCTTGAGGTATTATACCTTAACCTCTGGTATAAATTTCAACTCTCTGGCATAAGAGGCTTAAAAGTCATGAAGGTAGAAACAACAAGTGGCAGTTTTTAGAGGCGCTTATTTTTTTATGGCGTACAAGTAGAAGTCCCAACTTTTTACAGAACCTTGAGGACCTGTATCTTAGTCTTTGGCATTAATTTCAACCCTCTGGTTTACGAGAGGAAATAGTTATGGGAGTTTAAAGAAATACTTGAAATATTTCGCTTAATATCGATGGTACTCTTTGAAGGGCCTTCAATTTTTAACGCGTTCAATTAGAAGGCTCATTTCTTTAAGAAACCTTGAGGTATTATACCTTAACCTCTGGTATAAATTTCAACTCTCTGGCATAAGAGGCTTAAAAGTCATGAAGGTAGAAACAACAAGTGGCAGTTTTTAGAGGCGCTTATTTTTTTATGGCGTACAAGTAGAAGTCCCAACTTTTTACAGAACCTTGAGGACCTGTATCTTAGTCTTTGGCATTAATTTCAACCCTCTGGTTTACGAGAGGAAATAGTTATGGGAGTTTAAAGAAATACTTGAAATATTTCGCTTAATATCGATGGTACTCTTTGAAGGGCCTTCAATTTTTAACGCGTTCAATTAGAAGGCTCATTTCTTTAATAAAGAACCTTGAGGTATTATACCTTAGCCTTTGGTATGAATTTCAACTCTCCGGCGTGAGAGGGGTGAAAGCAATGAAGGTAGACATAAGAAGTGGTACTTTTTAAAGGCCCATATTTTTTATTTCTTTAGTAAACCTTAAGGTTTTATACCTTAGTCTTGTGTGTTAATATTAATGAAATACGATAAAAATTCGTACGAGTTGAAATAATTGAGACGATTCTTTACAATATTATAATTATTTAATTAGTTTCTACAATAATAATAAGACTTAAAATAATGACTAGAGACCTGTATACACTAGGTATATATAGTCCTTGAGGTACCTACAAATAGTACAAAAATATAATAAAGAATAAAATATGCTTATAAACAATAGAAAAATTACAAATAGATTTTTTATTTGAAAATCAGTTTTCGACTGCATTTCCTTTTTGGTCCACTTACAAGATTATTTTAATTATTTATTGTATTGTATAAATAAATTCCCTCTTACCTTCTTTTCTACTCTTGCAAATACGTAAATAATTCAATTAATAAATAAATACTACCTGTTAGAAATTACTAAACGATAAATAGTAATTCTCAAATATCTTCCCCACGTTTCTTTTTCTCTTGAACCTCACTGTCGATTTGTTGCCACCTCCTCAGGTTTTCGTTGCATTTATCCAACAAGGGTTTCGTTTCTGGTATAATGGTATACAAAAGGGTGTAGCAGGGTATACATATACCAGTTAAAAAGCCTACTTGAGAAGCAGCTTGCTGGTCAGGCTGATATCTATAGAAAAACATAGATACTTTTGACGACAGTCACATTTGGGGACCATAAATGTCCCCAACGACTTCTTCTATAGACTGAAAGCCATAGATACTTGTTACCCTATACATTATTCTTTACCTGTCCATCATGGGTATTGGTTGTCTTCCAGCTGCCCTTTCGGCGTCACCCTGTTGGTAAAACTCTTCGAAAATGACCCTAACGGTTTCGGTTTGGATTTCCCATGGTTTTGCACTTGCGCACAAATCACTCGACGTCATACTTATGGCCAGTAACAACAGTCTGTGTTCTTCGTTTTCCCACGAAAAAGTTTTTTTTTCAACTATCTCTGTCAGTTTTGCTTTGTTTGGGAAAAAAAGGGCCAAATCGGTGGCTAATATACAATGTTTTAGCAAACCCAACATTTGTTTGTATTCAGAATTCGTTAATTTTGCGAAAATATTGTGGCCGTCCTGAAAGAAAAAATTGAGCCTAATCGCAACCAGAGGAATATATATTTTTTTAAAGGTACCTGCTGTAGTATAGTGACCGTTTGGTTGAAATGGTGGTGCTCCATGGTGGACGTGGAGTAAATTGCTGCAATGGGGGATGCAGTCTCTAACATAAACTTGTTATTTTTACCCCTGTGGTCCAAATCGTGACACAAGGATCCTATGTAAAGAGCGAGACCCTAAAAATAGGATCCCTTATTTTTTTTTCCCCAAAAAAGATAAAATAATTCCCAAAAATATTTTCGAGTCGCCCCTGTATGGAGGAAATGGTCGATTCATAAACGTTGGAAGAAAATATTTAATGACGAAACCCGGGAAATTCCACAAACTTTGGTAATCTAAACTTTATTTTATTAACATGCAATTTCGCTGGAATGATTAAAGACCGGAAACAGGGGCAAATCGTGCAGACACAGCTAACTGTAACTGTATCTACAGTAATAAAGTTCCTAGTCCGGATCTGGCACTTATTTTATGACCACCGAAAATTTTATGGTCACAGACCCATATAATGTCCGTTACTAATTACCCTCAGCCATTCAAATGTGCCACAATTTAATAACCGACTCATATACAGGGTGGACCATTTTAATTTACATTTAAAAATATCAACTGAACCTTTAAATAACCTTAAAAATTAACCTCAATGTCATAATTTGATACTTCCTTCAAAACCCTACAACTTTTGCCCTCCAGTAGGATTTAAGATTAAAGTGTCCCACCCCCACAAAATTACCTCATTTGTCTGAAACACCCCTGCAGAATGTTTAATAATGGTGTACATACAGTTGGCCACAGAAAACCCATGGGCCCAGTTATGGTACGGTACCCTCCTGTAATTTTTTTTAACGGTCAGGGTGAACCTCAACAGGCTCTGCTTATCAAACCTGGACAGACCGAACAGGTCTGTGAACATGTATATGGCATGTCTAAAATTTCAAAAAAATATACACAAATAAATTAAAAAAAAAAACCAAGTGGTTGTACTTGCCCAGCTTTTTCGTAATCTTCCAACTGGAAGGGGTTGAAATAATAATCGTCGATTGGTACTTGGACCTTTTCGGGTAGTTTGTTTTGCTGCACAGTCTCAACCTCATCTTCTGTGCAGCTGTTGTGGTAACTGAGGACCTCGAGGGCCACCTTGTACTTCTGTTCTGATTTACGAATTTTGTCATACAATTTTGCATGATGCAAAGCCAAACCGCAATACACAGCGAACATTTCGAACGCTTGTTCGTCTTCTTTTGTAAAACACCCTGTATGTTTGTTCACCATTTGCACAACACCTTGAAGAAAACACCCTGTACAAGTACAACACAAGAAGAAAGAAAGACGAAAGTTGAATGGAAACGTGAGGTTTAGAGATCGAGGTTAAATTAGGTCAGGTTAGGTTGGGTTAGCTCGGGTTAGGTGGGGTTAGGTTGGGTTAGGTTAGGTTATGTTGGGTTACGTTGGGTTAAGTTGGGTTAGGTTAAGTTAGGTTAGGTTGGGTTGGGTTAAGTTAGGTTGGGTTGGGTTGAGTTAGGTTAGATTATGTTAGGGTTGGGTTGGATTGGTTTTATATTATTCTTAAGTTAAATCTTAAAAAATGACCCTAGATGAAACCATGAGCTGATCTGGGTTAGGTGCCATGGGATGGGTTGGGTTTCTATTAATTTTAACTTAAATTTGCATCAACCATTGCAGAAGTGATCCTGAATGAATACAGAATATCCAGCAGAAGGGTTTGAATAGAAAATATCAAATAAAATCACCAGGTTTAGTGGATCAAAGCTGAGCTGGGTTAGGTTACTTTTGGCAGGGTTAGGTTTTGGTTGATGGTAATTTAAATTTACATCAACCCTCAAAGAAATTATCCTGGATAAAGACAACTCGTCTAACAGAAGAAGTAATGAAGAAAAAATCGAAAAAAGTCATCAGGTTTACTGGTTCAATTCTAAACTGGGTTGGGCTCCATTTGGTTGGGTTAGGTTTCCTTCAAATGTAAGTTAAATCTCCAACAAACGTTTGAGGAATGATCCTTGATGAACAGAGAAGAGGTAATAAAGTGAAAATCAAATAAAACCATCAGGTGAAGCAGATGGTAGAAAACCTGGGCTATTTTCGGTTCGGTTGGGTTAGGTTGGACTAAATGATGGTACATTAGGTTATATTAAATTGTAATTTCATTATGTACTCAAAATTAATCTTCAGTTTAATTTTTGACCCCTTCATGTCATAGTGTCAAGATAAATATAAAATATTACATTATCCCTGCTGGTTTTTGTCGCAAAGGATTCAGTATCAGACGTATGAAGTTGGAAAGAAAATGATTGATGACGCCCTTAGACCTATCAGTCCAAATACAGAAGAGGTAATGACCTTGTCAAAGATATCGTTTTTTTTTTGCTGGCCCCTTCAAGAAGGGACGGATTCAGGTGCTCAAATAAAATAGCACCACAATCACACAGATGATAAATAAATGTCTTTTAAGAAATAGAATCCACACGAAATGGAATAAGAAAAATAAATCAAACAACGAAATTTTTTTTTTATATTGGAATATTTACCAATGATAGACCCTCTAATAAATATGGGCATGCAGAGTATGGTCGTTGTCCTGTATCCTGTTAATTGGTCCACTGTCCTGTTGAATCTTTCATCAGCGTAAGCGTCCACAATGTTGAGGACTTCCCCAGTCATGGCAACTTGACCTGCAATGCCAGTACCCAGAGGAAATCGGATTTCTTTCGAGGCATTGCCCCCTTTAACGTTTTTTTCGTCATCCCCGTCAACCCCATCACAGGAACTTTCAACCCCCACGTCGAAAATTGTTGCGTATAATTCTTTGCTTTTCGAATCGAGGAGGAACAAAGATGCCCTGTCTGCGTCCACCAATCTCTGAGCAAAATTCATGATTTTCATCACCAGGATGTCCATGCTCACCATGTCTTGGAAAATCGATCTGAAATTGGGCAAATAGACAAAAAATTCAAGGGGTGGGAAGACCAAGGGATAGAATAGGTGGTTCGTGGAAAATATTCGAGGTCTTATTGTATATTTTTTTCTGATTCTTTGGAAGTTTAATCATTAATTAATTAAACTTTTTTTTTAATCTTCGTTGTATTTAATTTAAAACGAGATAGGGACATTTATTAATTTTTATACGTAGCTAATAAAAATTTTTGTAATATTAAAAAACTTCATAATGAAATTGAAAATGAGAAAGTCAGTCACCTGAAGAAGCTTTTCGACTTACTTGACGACAGCTAAAAGAAAATCGTTCAGTCGTCTTTGCTGGTTCATCGAAAAATACAATTCGGCGTAGTGTAACGCTATACCACCCCAAACGATGTAGCTCGAAGCAATTTCTTCGTCTTCCTCATAAAACGGAGATTCATCCTCTTTCCTCCACAATTCTAAAACTGCAACCAGTTGACCATCAGGCTGTAACACTGCCTGACACTGGAGGTGTGAAGCATGGCTCTAAAATTCCAAAAAGTCAAAATGGAATTTCCAAAGAATTCGGATTTCGTTCAGCAAAAGCTGCTTACAAGTCCGGTAAAAGCATTGGGAAATCTATTATCTGAACCATTCCTGGAAAGCCTCACAGCTTCCCTGGTTCTGGCGACATATGTCGGTACTGTTTTTCCAGAAATTGCTTTTTCCTTTTTCGAAAGCTTGGAATTTTCGTGATAAAGGAACAATTCGTGAGCGTTATTATGTTCTGCAATGTACAGTCTGAAAAATTTGAATGTAGTCAATATAATGAAGACTAAAAAGTCAAAGGGGGTTGTAATTCCACAAAAAAAACAAGGAGGAAAATGATTTAGAATTCCCAAAAATTATTTAGAAAATCCCAAAATTTTGGAGAATGTTCGAGAAAGATCTAAAATGTTCTAGAGGGTGTTAGATAATGTTCCACAACATTCCAGAAAGACCTAGATAGTTCTAAAATGATCTGGGGTTGTCAACACTGACCTAGAATGTCCCAGAACTTTGAGGAATGATTTAAAATATCAAAAAATTGTTTAGAACGTCCCAAAATTTTGGAAAATGATTAAGAATGTCCAAAAATTATTTAGAATTTTCTCAAAACTTTGGAGAATAATTTTGGAATACTCGAGAATGATCTAGAATGTTCCATAATATTGGATGATGTTCCACTACATTCCAGAAAGACCTAGATAGTTCGAAAATGATCTGGAGTTTTCAACACTGACCTAGAATGTCCCCGAACTTTGAGGAATGATTTAAAATATCCAAAAAATATTTAAAACGTCCCAAAACTTTGGAGAATGATTTAGAATGTCCAATAATTAGTTACCAAACTTTGGAGAATGAATTGGAATGTCAAAAAATTATTTAGAACGTCCCAAAATTTTGGACAATGTTTTAGAATGTTCAAGAATGATCTGGGATCGTCAATACTGATCTAGAATGTCCCAGAACTTTGGAGAATAATTTAGAATGTCCAGAAGTAATTTAGAACGTTCCAAAACTTTCGACAATGATTTATAATTGTCAAGAATGATATGGGATTGTCAGCACTGATTTAGAATGTTCCAGAACTTTAGAGAATGATTTACGATGTCCAATAATTGTTTACAAAACTTTGTAGAATAATTTGGAATGTCCAAAAACTATTTAGAACATCCCAAAACTTTGAAGAATGATCTAAGGTTAGAGGATATTCTTCAACGCTCCAAGATGATCCAAATTGTTTGAGACTTATCTGAAATTTTCAGTAATGGTCTCAAATGGTCCAGAATTTTCAAAACTTTTTGAAAATTATTTTTTTCCCCCACCAACCCTATGATATAATCAAGCAATTACATCTAGTGTTCAATACAATTTAAATTAGAAAACCTTTGAGACCAATTTGAATTCTAATTCTTGATTTTCCTTGACTGACAAACAGAATTGTAAAGTGCTTTAGGTGTGGATTTTATCAAGTATTAATGAGACTCGATGTACCTAAAGGCAAAACTATCCGTTTAGGATTCCAAATAGACTCTTTCTGCCCCGTTTGTTCTACGTCACCTTCCCTTTAATCCCCCTAAACAAGGGTGAGAATTTTATTTTGTTTGAACCACCTTACGCTCTGTTACGTAAAACTAAATTTCTCAGACAATATCGAAGCACACAGAGACTCAGCTATTTTACAATCACCCTGTAAATTTACTGTCCTTTCGTTCCTTTGTGACATTTTCAAAGAAAATCAAATCAATTTTAGTTAAGGGAACTAAAGTGCTAAATAAGTTTCACTATCTGTCCAGTGTCAATTTAATTTTAACTTAGAAGTACAATAATTAATCCCAGAGTAAAAGAAAAAACAAAATTTGATTTTAAAGAGAGTTCAGCCGGATAGACGAAGTTCGTTCAAGTTTAAAAGGTAACTTTACAACGTTTGAAAGCCTTGTCATTCTCAATAAAACTTTTGGAAAAGACAAGATAACGTGTGTCAGTCGAAGTTTATAAAGGCACAACCAAGTACTTAGTCTTTTGCTGTCAATATATATTTTTATATACGAAAAGTTTTCAAAATATACTTGCATCCATAACAATGATTATATGTGATCCTAATTTTACGAAATGAGGGTTTATAATAATAGCCCCTAAATGATTCGAATAATAAATGACATTACTGGATTCTCCGTGAAATTCTAAGAAGATTTTCCTTTTTCAGTTTTTTAATCGGACCACTAGAAACAGAGTAATTTACAAACAAAGATGAACCAATCAGAGTACGTATCGTTTGCTGCAAGTCGAATAGCTGAAACGCAACCGATCGAATTACGCGAAGCGCTGGCCGCTAACAGTTGAAACGTACGCTGTGCAGCCACGTACGTATCGACTTGCAGCTCTCCCTAATTGGTTAATTTATAATCTCTATTTACTCGCTTAATATACATCAGATTAAAAAACCGAAAAGGAAAAAGTTTCTTAAAATTTCACAAGCAATCGAATGGTGTTATTATTTTGAAGATTTTCATGACACTGTGTATGTAATAATAACATTTTGAAGGTGTGGGGAATCTTGAAAGATATTAATTCTACCTGAATCCATCAGCATTAACTGCTGAACATATACAATTGGCCAATTCCCAAAGGACTTGATCTTTGGTGGGTTTCAGTTGCAGGCTGTGGGTCAAATCGCGAAGCATTTGTCTCTTGTCAGCGTGAACACAAAATTTCCACCTGGATAAACTCGTTTTTCTACCACTGCCGTTATTGTTCTTCGACAACGTCTCTTTTTCCTTCCTCTTAACCTGCTGTGACCTTCTTATAAGCCATCTTTCCAGCTGTTCCAATTCGACCTCTTCGGTCACGAAACGTTCCAAAAATTCTTGGTTTGCTCGCAAGTAATTTGATACTTGACTTGCTAATTTAAAAAAAATATATACAGGGTGGTGATAACACAAAAATACGAAAGGGTAAAGGTAGGAATATAAACTATTGTTTTATTGAACGTACCTGTAAGCCCTGTTGTTCCACAGACAGGGGGTGTTGGGGGACGGTCTGACCCCCTCCTACTTGATTGCATCCCTAAAATTTCGTCCAAACACAAATAACTAAATACACAGCACATCAATGGTTGTACAACACCAAAAGCACAAACACATTTAAAAATAAGCAATAAAATGTTAGCGTATGTACGTAATGTAATATGTGCGTTTGTTTATTTGATTATGTATATGGCAGATAATGTTGCTAATCTATTAAGACAATAACGATAAATAAACATTATCTCTGTTTAGTCGGTTTTAAACTCGTTCTTATTGCCATATTATACTATAAAAACATGTAGTTAAAATATTTAGATAAACAAAAAGTTTTATTATTTAAATTACATAATTAAAAAAAATCACAGATATTTTGGAACAACTTAATGAATATGAGATTGAGTTATAAAAAAAGGGAAACTCTCGCTGGGGCTATTATTGATCCAAAAGACGTGACATGGAATTAATTAAAACAAATCCAAGGTAATATATAAAATAACTTGAGATAAATTTAAAAAAAAAAACGTTTTATGAAATTTTCTTATCTAAGTACTTGCCAATGTGCAATAAATATACGAATAAAATATTTCATTAATTCTAAGATAATATGCATTCAATCTTTACTAATTTGATCGATATAACTTCATTTTAAATTAAGTATTTTATTTGTTCTTCCTCAACTGCTTAGTTAAGTATCAGAAGAAATTATTTCGAGATAAAGTTCTTGAACAACATCATAAAATATCAACCTACGTATGTAGGAACAAAGTTGTTATCGTCCTTTTATCCAAGACTGTACTTTATGTCACAAAGGAGACTGTAAAATAAGCATTAAAGTTTCACACAAATTATAGTAGCTCCAAGGGTGTATTTTGTCAGCATAATGTTACGACTTTGTACTGTTGTGTTCTGAATACTTAAAGTAAATACACTACTCTGAAGATTTACAAATATTATAGTTCATATCTACGATTTGAATAACAAATTACTGGATTCTCCGTGAAATTTTAAGAAATTTTTCCTTTTTCAGTTTTTTGACCTGATCACTAGAAACAGAGTTATTTACAAATAAAGATGAACCAATCAGAGTACGTATCGTTTGCTGCAAGTCGAATAGCTGAAACGCAACCGATCGAATCACGCGAAGCGCTGGCCGCTAACAGTTGAAACGTACGCTGTGCAGCCACGTACGTATCGACTTGCAGCTCTCCCTAATTGGTTAATTTATAATCTCTATTTACTCGCTTAATATACATTAGATTAAAAAACCGAAAAGGAAAAAGTTTCTTAAAATTTCACAAGCAATCGAATGGCTGTATTCAATTAAACCTTTTCACGATACTGTGTATGTGTTAATATTACTTTCAGCCTTGGAACTATTAATTTGAATCGTTTCAAACTCAATTAGGAAATCTTGAAACTTCGCTACGTAATTTGCTCGTAAATCAAAAGACCTTTCTCAACTAATTGTAAGTAGAAGCTTTAGAGGACTTCTGCTACGTATTCTAATTACTAACTAACCAGACTGTTTGGCTGTATACTGTTAATTGCAAAGTTTTGTTTGTAGTTCATTCAATAATGCCTAAATGAGAAATATTCGATTAAGTATTCTATCAACAATTTTGTTTTAAAACTAGGGAATATACTTCTTTCAGTTTATTCTGCATTTAGGAACAGATAATATTATAAATAAACAATGAGTCCTGCAGGTAGAGAAAGATCTTAACCACGATAAATAAAGCTCATGAAATTTTCTTCCTGTTACTGCAAATTCTATACATATTTAATAATGCAGCATAACCAAATACTGAGTCTTTTGCTGTAAATATATATTTTTTATGTAGGAAGAGTTTTCAAAATTTAACTACATCAGTAAATTCTTCAATAATGGTTATATCCGACTCTAATTTTACGAATAAAGGATTTATAGAAATAATATATGATTCGAATAATAAATGACATTATTGGACTCTCCGTGAAATTTCAGGAAGATTTTTCTTTTTCAGTTTTTTGATCTGATCGCTAGAAACAGAGTAATTTACAAACAAAGATGAACCAATCAGAGTACGTATCGTTTGCTGCAAGTCGAATAGCTGAAACGCAACCGATCGAATTACGCGAAGCGCTGGCCGCTAACAATTGAAACGTACGCGGTGCAGCCACGCACATATCGACTTGCAGATCTCCCTGATTGGTTAATTTATAATTCCTATTTACTCGCTTAATATACATTAGATTACAAAACCGAAAAGGAAAAAGTTTCTTAAAATTTCACACGCAATCGAATGGCTATATTCGTTTAAACATTTTCATGATACTGTGTATGTGTTAATATCACTTTCACCTTTGGAACTATTAATTTGAATCGTTTGAAACTCATTCAGGAAATTAGAGATAGATCTTAACCACAAAAAATGTGAATAGCAAAGTTTAAAAGGAAAATTGTCAAATTATTATACACGGTGATGCAATAATAGTGCAAAACTTTGTTGGAAATATAACAATAGTTGTGTTTACGAAACTTTTTTAGATATTTTATGAATTTTCTATTGGTGTTGAATAACGAATAACCCTGTATGTACCTCACATGTACCGCTCGTTTAATCTGAAGTTTTTGAAATATGGCAGAAAAGTTATATGCAGCCACCAGTGTTGCTATTACGAACAAATCTACACAAAAGTTTGTTTTAAAACAGTTTTACGAAACAAACAAACTCAAAGTTGTGATAAGTAGTAAATCATTATTTTTTTAAATCAATACAGTACAAAATAAGAATCAAAAAATTTAAAAAAAGCTGAGTTAAAAATTGAAAACAGACGAATTTCAAAAATTGAAAATATTTTTGAATTCAAAAATGAAATATTTCGAAAAAGTTCGAGTTCAATTACACAGATTAAAAAAAATAGTTCATGATTGATTGATACCTCGAGGTGTTTGTCTCCCGGTTAATAAATTGGCGAGTCCTCGAACGAGAGCACTCCACATGGCATATTCCAGGACTAAACGGAGAATCGCGAATCTTTAAGAGTTCACAGTGCAAACACTACTGATCCCATTCGTTCCGGGTTCGGTGTTTCAAACCTCCTCCGAAGTGCGTATTCCTCATCCTCCTTCCCATTCCCTCTTCCCCTAACCCAAACTCACTGGCTCTCTCTTTTCGTTGAACAATTAATTAAAAATCCACTCATCCACTTTGATAAGTAACAGAAAAAGCGTCACAGTCATCGAATATGAGGCGCAACCAAATACTTTCAAGACAAAATATGTCTTTAACTAATTAGCGATATAGAAAACATTTTAAAATAATATTGCCGTTATATATGAAGGATAAACAGGGAGACCGTTCAAGGAAAGAACTAAAGAACACGTTGAAAATTATGCAGGGAAATCAGCCACATATTTATGTGAATTTTATAGGTTTATGGATCAACTTAAGGGCTATATAGTAAATGTAAGAAAAAAATAACCCTTCAGTTGGTTAATGTGTGCGTTTTTATTTTGTTCGCCCCGACACAAAGAATTTTATTATTTTATACACGCAATTCCGCCATCTGTCCAAACTGATAATAAAATTTAATAACTCTGTTTCCTAAATACAAACAAAACATTCAATAACACTTAACACAATTCAGTCACTGTCAATTAATAAAGAGCTTAATGGAAGGGGTAGATATAGAAACATAAAATTTTTTTTAACTTAATAATATCTACACTAAGTAATGTATGTAGGACAAACAGGTAGACCATTCAACAAAAGAATTAACCAACAGCATACCAGAAAACTTTATTTAAAAATCGTAAATACTTTGCACAAATTTTATAACTCATCAAATGATTCGAAACTCCTTTCTGAATACGAATCACCTTCTTCAGATGAGTCATTATACCAATCATATCTCATCTTTTCCTTTCTTTTTTTAATGCTATTTTGAAATGGAGTTTTTGAGTGTTTTCCAGAAACACAGCGGGCCATTTTGTAATAAATTCGTTTTTCGGAATATGGTAACTTGTCCCATTCTACGGCCCCCCAGAAAGCCAAGTCTTTAGCTGGGAGCCATTTGTTTTGCCTGCGGAAGTCAAAAAGGTAGTTTCGGAATGGCTTACGAGATATTTTACCTCTCCATCTAGTCTTCGACTTCTTGTATATAGACGACAATCTACTACTATTTTTTTGTTCCCTATTGGCCTTACGATTAGTCTTGGTCTTGTCGAAATAATATTTTTCTTCCAAATCACTGTCGCACGATTTTTGAGGTTTTTGATGGTTAATTCCCATTTTTTGTAGCGGTTACAAACTTGTCCAATTTTGATAATTGACAGTTATGTATTTGTCAAAAATGTCTTTAGGTCATGTCAAACGTTCAGTACATATTTTGATGGTTTGAAAAAGAATAGTGTTCGCCAAGAACAGGAGATAAAATGAGATTCTGTATGTGTCCGTAAAAGAAAGAGTGAGGTTAGTGTACATTCACATCATTCGATGTTGTCTCTGCGAAGGTCTCGATGCGACTGAGAAAAAGCTGCTACTGCGCAACTCATGGGCGGGGCGGTGCGGTATCGTACCTTCAGAGCCGATGTTCACTGTGCAAAGGTCACGATGCATCTGCATAACGCTGCTACTGCGCATGTTGTGGGCGGAGCGACCCGATATCGTGCCTTTCTGATTCGTTAATATCCCTGACGAGCTGATGTTCACTCTTCAAAGGTCTAGACGCGACTGAATAAAGCTACTACTGCGCAACTCATGGGCGGGGCGGTCCGATATCGTACCTTCAGAGCCGATGTTCACTGTACAAAGGTAACGATGCAACTGCATAACGCTGCTACTGCGCATGTTGTGGGCGGAGCGACCCGATATCGTGCCTTTCTGATTCGTTAATATCCCTGACGAGCTGATGTTCACTCTTCAAAGGTTTAAACGCGACTGAATAAAACTGCAACTGCGCAACTCGTGGGCGGGGCGGTCCGATATCGTACCTTCAGAGCCGATGTTCACTGTGCAAAGGTCACGATGCAACTGCATAACGCTGCTACTGCGCATGTCGCGGGCGGAGCGACCCGATATCGTGCCTTTCTGATTCGTTAATATCCCTGACGAGCTGATGTTCACTCTTCAAAGGTCTAAACGAAACTGAATAAAACTGCAACTGCGCAACTCGTGGGCGGGGCGGTCCGATATCGTACCTTCAGAGCCGATGTTCACTGTGCAAAGGTCACGATGCAACTGAATAACGTTGCTACTGCGCATGTCGCGGGCGGAGCGACCCGATATCGTGCCTTTCTGATTCGTTAATATCCCTGACGAGCTGATGTTCACTCTTCAAAGGTCTAAACGCGACTGAATAAAGCTGTTACTGCGCATGTCGTGAGCGTAGCGGTCTAATGTCAGTTTTCAAGCTTGACTTCCTATTCTTGACCAGCAATAAGTAGATTTTCTGAGGCGTTTTGCACAGGACAAAAAGCATTCGACATTGATTACCATATTCTTTATTAATTGTTTACTCATTTATAAGAAAGTTGTAAAATTACAATTTCTTATACAAGCTACAAAAAATATTATTTATAAAATTGCTTACCTTAAATAAGTATTTGTTTGTTGACCGTCGACAAAACATGAACAATTTCACTACACTAAAAAGTACTAATTCACCAAATAAAAGCAAAATTTCAAGTTTTTATAATATAGGCAGGTATGCAGCGATTTTAGCAGCTATTTGCTAAATATTTTGCCTATGCATATGTATATCAGTTCACGTTCTGGTTATTTGTTTATAAACGCAAAGTATTATGGCTTGTTTGACACACTTTTTTAACTCTAAGTAAATAGAATCTTTTATAACTACCAATTAAGAATGTGTATCTGCTAATTGTAAAATGCTCGTACAAAACAACAAGCAATTAAAATAATATGCATAAATGGAAAAAATAACAATATTTAAATTGTTCCTATTTATTACCATCACTAGGTGGTAATTTCCAAATATTTAATTTTTGCCCTTGTCTTCCAGGATACTTTTCCCTATCGTTTAAGGTGACCCTATATTGGGACATTTTGTGCCCATTAGAACGACTTTCCATAACTGGGTCAATTTTTTTTGTCACCCATTGGTCGCCTTAAAAAAATTATTTACTTTTTCGAATTGAATTTTAAATTTTTTGACAAATAATACAGTTAATGAATTTTTAAAAATAATTACGGAAAGTTATTTCAATTCTCCTAAATTTTCACGAGAACTTTACGGCTTTAGGCATTTCACTCACCAGTGTAGATCGGGGGAAGTCTGCCTAAGGGCATTTTCCCTAATCCGGCAGTGATTTTGATATCAGTATCGTTATTATCATGACCATGCGATAAAAAACTAATGTGTACCTGAAACAAAAAATTTTTGTTAGTAACAAAAAAGAACCAATTTAAAAAAAAAAGTAAACAAAGACAAAGACAAAATAAAATATCGTATTCTATTTTTTGATTGGGGTAAATCCACCCCTTTCCAATCTCTGCACGTGTCCGAACATTTTTATTGTTTTACCCCAATTAATCAACCAATCAAAAAAAACCTCCCTCATTCATCCCTCTATTGCCTCGTGTCAAATATATCAAGTCTAGAATAACCATATTCACTTACAATCAAAACCCACCCCCAAGGGAGATAAAATAGGACGATTAAGTTGATTTACCTGAAACATTTCGGCCTCTTCAGTTAGTGAATTACGCGGGGTTGAATTCACCTCTGTCGCTTTCATGGCTTTATCTAAGTATTCTGTACGCAACCCCTAACGACTGACGAACACTAATCGAAAGAAAAAGCACTTTCTATAAGACGAAGGGGCCAATTGTACCCCACCAATTATTAAGAAGTTTCGTGACTCGATTGGCCTAAACAATAAGACACTTATTACCCTCATCCCTTAATATACAAATATATTTGTACGTATATTAATTCCACCCCACCAATTAACTCGATTAAATAGATACATGTGGCAAAATGGGGGTGGTACATAATTATTTTTTATTATCGTTTCTATAATCATAAGGAAAAGCCATAAAAACTACCAACTTTTAAAATTCAGCCCCTAAAGGGGTTAAAAGGGGTTCCTTATACTGTGATAAATAAAATGGGGTTTAAAAGTTTGATATTATGCGACCATAAAATTTTCCAAAGAGGTTCCCTGTACTGTATTAAAGAATTTGTGGATAGAGGACGTTCTGAGTTACTTAGGGGAAGAAACAGGAGTAAAAAGAGGCAGATAATCTGTTATGGTAAATGTTGGTTTCAAGGGTATGACTTGGGTAGGACGAAAATTCAGTTACAACCCTTGTAAAAGGGTGTGTAATTCATAGATGTATTCCAGCGACATCTAGGTGTTTCCACAGATTTTCCACAAAGGGAAAATTGATTTTCCGATGCGCACGCCACTAGGTGGGGTCCAGTCGGTAAATTATATATGTTTTTATTCTTTTATCCATTTAATCGCCTTTCTGAGGGATCAAATCCGTCAGACGTGGAAACGTCACATGCTACCCCTCAATCGATATTAAAAAAAAAAATACGAAGCGAGTCAAATTTGGTTTTGAATTTAGTCACAGACAAACTAAAAATAAACCCATTGTTTAAACGTAGACAATTATTAATAAATAAATTATTTGCCATTGTCATAAATGAAACGTTATTTAAATTAGTTTTTAATTGTTTATTTTCATAGTTGGTGGAGTAAGTCCTTCAAAATGTAACACCAAAATATTTTTTTTGTTAAAGTTAAGTAACACAAAATAATTACGTATTTTGTCATGCATTGTAATGTTGATTCGTACGAAACGTCGAGAGTAAAGTGTTTGGAGGCATGAGCTTATTAACCTCCTCAATTTAACATTGACTGAGAAGATGAACACGCTAATGTTACTTCTATTTATAAATAGAAAATGCTTTTGAAACATGTAATGATGATCAAAGACGAAAATAAACGTCGTGGATTTATACGTAATCCATGCAACAGTTAAGACATTAAAGCAATTGAAACAAAGCATTCCAGAGGGTCGAAATTTTTATAATTAATTTAGTTACAGGAAAAAATATCCTTTTCTTGGTTTATGTTTGAGAAAGAAAAAGTTAAAGACTTGATTGGAATAGATCAAATTAGATTTTGTCGTACCCCAATTCATATATTTAGTAAAAGTTGAAATTCTGGGTTACGCTAACCCGGGTTAAAGTATTCTTCAACATTTTTTGATACATTAAGGTCCAAATTGCTTCAGAAGTAATAAATATTAGAAATTGAGAAGTTTACATGTACACACTAAGTATTTTATTTATATTTTTGAATTTGGTGAACATATTTCTTATGCTAACCCAAAAATTAACAAGTTATGAACTAATTTAGACCTAGTTAAAGGTGGTTTTAACAAAATTTCAAATTCAGTACTTAAATAAAGGCAAAAGAGTCTTGATTTGACCAAGATAAATTAGTTTCCATCATATTCTCAATTAACATAGTAAAAGTTAAAGGAGTGAATAAAGTTTTGGGTTAAGCTAACCAGGGTTAAAGTATTCTTCAACATTTTTTGATACAATAAGGTCCAAATTGCTTCAGAAGTAATAAATATTAGAAATTGAGTAGTTTACATGTACACACTAAGTATTTTATTTATATTTTTGAATTTGGTGAACATATTTCTTATGCTAACCCAAAAATTAACAAGTTATGAACTAATTTAGACCGAGTTAAGGGTGGTTTTAACCAAATTTCAAATTCAGTATTAAAATAATGACAACAAAGTCTTGATTTGACCAAGATAAATTAGTCTCTATCATATTCTCAATTAATACAGTAAGAATTAAAGGAATAAATAAAGTTTTGGGTTAAGCTAACCAGGGTTAAAGTATTCTCCAACATTTTTTGATACATTAAGGCCCAAATTGCTTCAAAAGTAATAAATATTAGTGATTGAGTAGTCTTAGTTATGTATTTGAATTTGGTGAATATATTTTTTATGCTAACCCAAAAATTAACAAGTTATGAACTAATTTAGACCAAGTTAAGGGTGGTTTTAACAAAATTTCAAATTCATTACTTAAATAATGACAACAAAGTCTTGATTTGACCAAGATAAATTAGTTTACATCATATTCTCAATTAACATAGTAAAAGTTAAAGGAGTAAATAAAGTTTTGGGTTAAGCTAACCAGGGTTAAAGTATTCTTCAACATTTTTTGATACAATAAGGTCCAAATTGCTTCAGAAGTAATAAATATTAGAAATTGAGTAGTTTACATGTACACACTAAGTATTTTATTTATATTTTTGAATTTGGTGAACATATTTCTTATGCTAACCCAAAAATTAACAAGTTATGAGCTAATTTAGACCAAGTTAAGGGTGGTTTTAACAAAATTTCAAATTCATTACTTAAATAATGACAACAAAGTCTTGATTTGACCAAGATAAATTAGTCTCTATCATATTCTCAATTAATACAGTAAGAATTAAAGGAATAAATAAAGTTTTGGGTTAAGCTAACCAGGGTTAAAGTATTCTTTAACGTTTTTTTAGTATATTAAGGACCAAATTGCTTCAAAAGTAACAAATATTAGTAATTGAGTAGTTAAAATCTACATACACTACATTTCTGCCAGATATTAGACACCAAAGAAAAGACTTCTAGTGTTAACTCGACAATATAAAACTTCTGGGTTACTCTAGACTGGGTTAGGGTTTCCTTTAACATCTCTTAGAAGATTATGCTTAAATAATAAGATCTTTTGATCATCCACGTAGATACTTCTTGCGTTAACCCGGGTTAGGTTAACCCAGGTCAACGTATGGTAATGAAAATCAGTTTTTGTGTATTAGGAATGGAACGTTTCGTCATGTTAGCCCAGGTGAAGTGGTTCTTAAATTCTTTCGGTCAAAACTGGTGCCTGTGTCACGGTCAGAGACCGCTTTATTGACTGCAAGAGGACGAATTGAAATTTAATGAAGAGTTCGTTGAAAGAAAACTCGATTTTTCCTATTATTATTCGTTCTTGGCCTCCGACATCGGCGACGCCGGCGTCGATGGCGTCTTCGGCGTCGCCGGCGTCGAATGTGCTACTGAATGGGAGCGAAGTTGTTGGGGCTTGCGCAAGAAAATAAAACAATAACTATATATTTAGATCTAACAGGCGGTGCACGAACATTCCGCTTCCACCAGCAGTTGGCTTGATGGCGTGACCTGGTGCAAACCACGATGTCGCAGTCACCTTTCGTCGTCGCGGTGATGGTGGAAATCAAGTAAACCTTGAACGCGAACAAGTGAAACTGTTAAAACGTAGATTAATTAACTGATTAATTAATTACTTAATCAGTTGATAATAATAATCCGAACTTACAAAAAAAAGTGCGTTTCTTTTGGCTTTAATGTTGTCTTTTGTTATTATTTTGTGACCAATGAAATGGTTTTAACAAATGTCCCCTCGCCGTCTCTACGGAGAAAAAATTGCTTTTTAGTGATTGCGTTCATAATTTTTGTGCCCTTTGGCGTCATCATTTTTTACTCGATACCAGGTAAGATTTAACACAAAAATAAAAAATTGTTTCTAAAAACGTTCTTACTTTATCTACAAATAAAAATAAGAAAATTTAAAAAAAAATACAATTTGAAACGATTTTGAAAAAGTTTTTTTTTAATGATCCACAATACATATTGGCACAAACAGGTGCTAAAACTAAAATTTTATTCTTTTTGAAACCATAAATATTATTTTATATTTCCTGTATGTAATATTTATAAAACAAAAATTTCAAAAAAAAATTCTATGTATACTTGGACGTGTATTAAACAAAATATTATGCTATCGGTTTTGAATAATATTTGTTTTTAGTTTATTATAACAAAAAATGTGCAAATGTGTAAAGTCAATACTGTTGTTTGTAAACATTGCACACTTGTTCCCCTTTGAACTTTCAATGTCAAAAATTCTAATACAATAATAATAACAATTCCATATACATGTGTACATATATCTATTATTAAAGAAACTAATAGATAAGTAATAATAAAAATAATCTACGTAAATAAATTAATATTTCACAAAAATTGACAATTGAGGTACCATTTTAATGCTTACGTTCCCCACTAATGAGGAAAAATAAAGAAAAAGTTTAAAATTAATATTTTTGTTTAAAAAAGGTAATTTTTAAACTTAAAACCGAAGGTTCCATCTATTGACGGTCTGCTTAACTAACTACATGGCAGCTATTGTTATGTAGGCAACTGTAATTTGTCAGGGGAAACTCCGATGTGCGAAACTTTCAATTAGTAGATATCTACTGTTTTTTTTTTTAAATTTAATTTAATGTGGAAAGAAGGAAAACCGTAAAAGTACCCAATTAGGAACGGATGTTGTGTTTTTCCTGCACTCAATTAACTTTAATTATATCTTAATTGGTTAATTTTTATGCCAACTGACGACGAGAAATTTTAAAAAATCAGCTGGTTGTTAGATTTCTGAAAATAGCATTTCACTTTTAGGGAAATTTTCGCAAATATTTCAGCAGGTCATAAAACGGTTTCTAATTTTAATAAAAATTTGTATTAAAAGTCCAACAACAATAAATTAATATTTACTATTTATTTTCGCACAAGTTTTTGGTGAGGAGCCAAGTCCCCCCCTGTATCCAGTATATAAGTGTGTACCTACGTATACACAAGACATGTAAAACAAGAACTCGATAGATGTTCAAGTTATTCGAATACCGTTGCACATTACATAATCGAGAGCAGCTGTTTAATAAAATCGGCGATGTAGCTCATTAGCTACATTATTTTACATGATTATTCGGATTGTTTCATCTGACAGAGGTGAAAGAACTGCTGGCAGATTCAATTTTTATTCATGCGAAAACGATTCCATCTCATTCTCAACGTACAGCATAATACGCAAATGTATACTGGGTTGCTGTCAGGTCACATTAGTCCCACCACATGCAAAAAAATTTTTCCAAGTCACTTCTGACAGCCCCCTCGTTATGTCTGCAAAGTTTCATCGAAATCGGTCCAGCCGTTTCGAAGATATAAACGAACAAACATACGTGCAGACAGACAGAACTAATAATATTTATATATGTAAAGAAATTTCAATAAAAAGTGGCCTACGTCACTTCCTAGAACCTACTCTTTGTGTCTGCAAAATTTCATCGAAATCGGTCCAGCCGTTTCGAAGATAACTCCGAGCAAACAAACGGACTGACAGACAGAACCCTGTTGTTTTACAAGATTACTCAAAAACAAAATAATTCGGTGCAAAAGAGATTAAAAATGTTTATTGCTATTAAAATATGTACTTAATTGTTTTTTTTTTGTGGGGAGGTACCCAGAAGTTCCCAGAACCCTGAATCCGCCCCTGCTGCAGACTAAATTTGTTTGTAAACAGCATCTATATCAGTTCGTATGCAAAACCAGACTTGTGGTGTTATCAATTCTTTAATGTCTAGACATGTGTAGTACGACCGCTATTATCACGAGCAGAATAGGTGAAAGAACCTTGCACTTTGATAATGCACTTTTAAACCTGATTCACTTCCGTCCATTCTGAAGCAAAATTCGAGATAAATGGGTCTTTGCACCATAAAAATAACAAGAAAAAACGAGTACCTAACCTAACTTAATAAAAAACGACTTAATTTTCCAAAAACATAGTAGTAGTTTTGATTTCGAAGTCTCTAAGGATGACTAAATAAGTGGAAACATCTGTTAGAGCTTATTGTCTGATACGTGTGATCGATTTTAGGGTTCCATTTTGACATTTGGACGAAATCCTAACCTCACTCTAAGATAAACGACTTTATTTTTCCAAATACGTAATAAGTTTTGTGTTCGAACTATCTGAGGATGACTGAACTTGTCGAAACAGCTGTTAGAGCCTATTGTATGATACGTGTGAATGTTTTTAGGGTTCCATTTTGATATTTGGAAGAAATCCTAACCTCACTCTAAGAGAAACGACTTAATTTTTCCAAATACGAATTAAGTTTTGTGTTCGAACTATCTGAGAATAACTGAACTTGTCGAAACAGCTGTTAGAGCCTATTGTATGATACGTGTGAATGATTTTAGGGTTCCATTTTGACATTTGGACGAAATCCTAACCTCACTCTAAGATAAACGACTTTATTTTTCCAAATACGTAATAAGTTTTGTGTTCGAACTATCTGAGGATGACTGAACTTGTCGAAACAGCTGTTAGAGCCTATTGTATGATACGTGTGAATGTTTTTAGGGTTCCATTTTGATATTTGGAAGAAATCCTAACCTCACTCTAAGAGAAACGACTTAATTTTTCCAAATACGAATTAAGTTTTGTGTTCGAACTATCTGAGAATAACTGAACTTGTCGAAACAGCTGTTAGAGCCTATTGTATGATACGTGTGAATGATTTTAGGGTTCCATTTTGACATTTGGACGAAATCCTAACCTCACTCTAAGAGAAACGACTTTATTTTTCCAAATACGTAATAAGTTTTGTGTTCGAACTATCTGAGAATGACTGAACTTGTCGAAACAGCTGTTAGAGCCTATTGTATGATACGTGTGAATGATTTTAGGGTTCCATTTTGACATTTGGAAGAAATCCTAACCTCACTCTAAGAGAAACGACTTAATTTTTCCAAATACGTAGTATGTTTTGTGTTCTAACTCTCTGAGGATGACTGAATGAGTCGAAACAACTGTTAGAGGTTATTGTTTGATACGTATGAATGTTTTTAGGGTTCATTTTTGACATGTGAACGAAATCCTAACCTCACTCTAACAGAAACGACTTAATTTTTCCAAATACGTAGTATGTTTTGTGTTCTAACTCTCTGAGGATGACTGAATGAGTCGAAACAACTGTTAGAGGTTTTTGTTTGATACGTATGAATGTTTTTAGGGTTCATTTTTGACATTTGAACGAAATCCTAACCTCACTCTAACAGAAACGACTTAATTTTTCCAAATACGTAGTAAGTTTTGTGTTCTAACTCTCTGAGGATGACTGAACGTATCGAAACAACTGTTAAAGCTTATTGTTTGATACGTGTGGTTGTTTTTAGGGTTCCCTATTGCCATTTGGACATAGGAACCCGTGCAGAATCACACGTTTGTGTCTGCCTGTCAGTCACAATCAATTTGCTCCGAATCTACTGGATCGACTGAGTTGAACTTTGGTATACGTATGAATTTTTGTGACCCGAACATGGTCCTGCTACATAAATGAATGAATTTTGAATGTGGGGGTCACTTTTGGGGGGCAAATTGAAAAATAAAAAATAAAAATTGTTTCCAAACTATACGTTGTGACATATCAAATGAAAGGGCTTGTTGTGGAGATGTTAAATATATTTTTTATATAATTTTTAATTAAATTGTTTAGAAGTTATAAAAAGAGAATAGGTGAAAATTGACCATTTCCCTCTACTATCTCCTAAAGTACTGATCCTAAAATTTTGTAAATATTATACAAAACAGTTCTTTATTCATAGATTACAAAAAAATATATAAGATGTCTATGGTCTTAAAATAACATGATAAATATTTTTTTTAATAATTATTTTGTTGTACCAGTGACGTATTTTTATCAATTTGTCTCAAAAAAGAACATATTTTTTTCTGCAGTATTTAATGGCATTTTAACAATACAATGGGTGATTATATATTGTGTGATAAACGATAAAATATTGTTTTTTTATTGACCACGTTAATTTGGTAATGTGTATGCCAGTCTGTGGGCAAATACAATGGGACATGGTTGTTATTATTCCACATAATTATTCATCAGTCCTTTTTTTCATACATACATTGTTCTTCTTTGTTTTAAATGGTGAAACAGTAATATTTTTGTGGTGATAACATCTATCTGCACAAATTTTTTTCGAGAGGTTTTTTTAAAATTCTGTGGCCCTTACAATAATTGACCTCATCTCAAAAAACAAAAGTGCTAATGTTTAATTTTCGTTACAAAAATTAAATTCTCTGTCTGATGGTGACATCAACTGAGATGTAAATTTTTTCTCATCTGTACAACTCATCCCTCGGGATAGCGAGCGGTGCATTGTCAGGAAATTTAAAATTCCTTCCCAAAAACTCGTGCATAATTCTCTGGAATTGGGTTACCGAGTCCCAGTATATATATATCTCTACCATACATACATACACACATTACGAATTCTGCGAATTATTCAAATTCAGGTATGCATTTTTCAACCCTTCAACGAAAGGGTTGATAGCTGAAGGGATATACAATAAATATGTAAGGAACGTAAGGGATGAAGACTAAAAGCTTGAGGGCCTTCCCCTTCCAAAAATTCACAGGGGTAAACTCGACAAAACAATACAATCTCGTGCAGCTCAAACGTAGGTCAGACGAATAGTTGTTTTTCAGATAGAATTAAAGAACCTAATCCAAAGAATGGAATTTTTCGTGGATCACCCTGTATGTTCTCTTGTTAGAGCTTTTGTTCTTTGAAGGATCATCCCTTAGTACACGTAGATATATATGCACAAGTAACTGCGACGTTTCATCTTAAAAGACCGTCCCTATTGTATAGGTGTGTTCTACAATTCCATGTTGGTTCATATAACGCCTTTGGATATAAACCGTTTTGTAGTTGATATAACGTAGGGCTTTGTTGATCCGGGAACAAAGACCTCGGGCGATTTT